>CATIWQ010337434.1:0-33598 GCA_949673415.1 Euphorbia schlechtendalii | reverse complement strand
TATAATGATTAATTACCATTAAATCCTTAAACTCTTAATTATTTTTAATTAATTTATTAAGTTCTATAACTTTTCAATTTAGTCCAAATAACTAAATTGGATCGGATCCTTTGACCCGCTCACGGGCGGACCGAGTATTTCCAACAAATATAATAAGATTAAAATTAATAGTTTTTTGTAGTAGGATATAAAAATATTAAATATTAAATTTAAATTTATTTATCTTTCTTTAAAATAAAAGTTCATCATGTTAAACGAATGATTCATATATTACATGTTGAACTGCAGTTGAACACGATGAATAAAATAGATAAAATCGTAAATTCGTAGATAATTTTTTTCGTAGGTGATAACATTGTTTATACTTTCTTTACTGAATTAAATTTTAGTTTAAGCATTCGTATTCTTATTTATTTTGGCATTAATTATGCTAATTATATAAAATATTTTTAATCACGTTAAATCATTTATTAACCTATGAAAAAAATTGTTCTCCCAAATTTGGTGTTTTGTCATGCATGTATCCCACTCAATTATTTACATATGAAAAATTTTTGTTTTTTTTCATTTTCTTTAAACTTGTTTTGTACTATCTATTTTCTCTTTCACATGTAAAAATTAAATGAGGGACATAGTTGGAGAATATAGACACTCAATATGAGACATGTGATGGGAGAAAATCCATTATCCCCAAAAGATTGTATCCCATTGATGTTCATTTTCTGGGACGTAACAATTTAACAAGGCCAAATGCATCAAGATCCCCTTGAAGTTGGCTTAGAAAATCCGATGTCACCCTCAACTTTTAAAAAAACCAGTTACCCCCTTAACTTGGTAAAAAAGACCAGTTACCCCCTTTAACTTGGTAAAAATGCATCAGTTTACTCTTTCAATGCCACGTGTCAACTTCTGGTTGAAAAGAAAAAAATCAGAAAAATGATATTTTTGAAAAGTCAAACCAACCAGATTCTGACACGTGGCATTGAGGAGCTAACTGGTGCATTTTTGCCAAGTTAAGGGGGTAACTGGTTATTTTTACCAAGTTGAGGGGGTAACTGATCCTTTTGAAAATTGAGGGTGGCATCGGATTTTCTGAACCAGGTTCAAAGAGGTTTTATGTATTAGGCGATTTAAAAATAAATAAAAAGTGAAAATATGAGGCAGACAAATTGTAAAAATAATAGAAAAAAATTAAAACCTAATATGTGTTGTAAAATGAACGAGAAATAAACATCGAAACGAGAACAATATATTTTCTTCCATCTATTATTGTTGGTTACTCGTACACTTGTTTATCGGGAGGGTCGGGTCAGGTTTGGTGGATTTTTTACTAAAAACGCTAACCCAAGCCCATATTTTAGAACTTCGGGATAGGATCGGGTTTGGGCCGGGTTTACAAGGTCATTCCCAAGCCCGATCCAAACCCATGAATTTTTTTTGTTATATATTATTTTATTAAACTAAATAGAAAAATAAAAAATAAGCCAAAATATGTTTGAATGTTTAATATAATTGAATTGTTTACTTAAAAAAATCTTTAATATTTAGTAACTTTCATTATAATCAAGTATATAAATTTAATAGGATAAAATATAAGATCTTAAAATAATTATAAATAAATAAAATTATTCGTCGAGTCGGGCTCGGGTCGGATTTTGATATTTATATAAAAGCCAAGTCCGATCCATAAATCTTCGGATTTTGATGGGCTCGGGCTTGGGCTCAGGTCGGGTTTTTTTAAAAAATTAGTGTCAAACCCGGTCCATTAAAGCGGGCTCGCTCGAACAGGTATAGTTACTTGTAAAAAAGTTATTGAGTGGAAAAGATTTTTTAACCATTTGAAATAACAGTAATTCAATATTGATACTAGTTATTTAACACTCGTTGACATTATGCAATCTTCACCATCCATTTTGTTTTCATCTTATTTTGAAAATCTAACTACCAAAAGATGAATTGTAGAGATGGTAAAGTGTAAATGAGTGTAAAACAAGGTGATATCAATATAAATCGAGAAACACCGATTGGCACTGGCAGTATAAATAATAAAAAAAAAAACCCGAAAATGGCAGGGGTCCGTGTAGTATGACGGAACCTTTTTCAGGTCACTCGCTGAATTCCAATTCTATTTCTCTGCCTTTGGTTTTCCGGTGTAACTGTGCTCTCATCTCCTCTGCCACACTTCTCCTGCTGTACGATTTTCCTCTCTTCCTTCCTTAACTTTATGTCTCCCTTCTTTTATTCACGTTCCATTACCTGGTGTCTTTTTTCCTTCGTAGCTCCTACTCTGTTTGATTTTGATATTCTTAGGGTTACTCTTCCGATTATCGTTTTTCTTTGCAATGACTGAGAATTTTAGAATGAATGTGTTTGATTATTCCTTATTGCGTATGCTGTTCAGTAATGTCCAGTGTGAATTTGCGTTAACCCGTCGTTTATGGCTGAGAATTTCAGAGTATTGTGTTTTATAATCCATTGTTGTGTTGGGTGTGAATTCGCGTGCTAACTACTTCATTTTCTTATTTATGACTGAGAATTTCAGAGATATTGGGTTTAATAATCCATTATTGTGCATCCTGTTCAGTAATGTTGAGTGAATTAGCATTCTTAGCTATTTTATTGGTAGTTGACGGTATGGTGCTTGTTTTGGATGTTTAATTATCATCCGTTTTTACTTATTGGAAATGAAGCTTGAAGGTAGAATTTTTTTGTAAGGCTTTGTACTTTAGCTGCATTGTTATACATTTTTACGACTTTCATCTATAATGAATGCTTTTGTTTCGTTTAATCAGGCATAGGGGGCTGAGAAGCAAACAAACTGTTGGGTAATCATAGGAAGTGGAATTATGGGCAGCACATCCTCTTTTAGAAATTTGAACAAAAACCAACTTGGAGGTGTCATATTTTTCTGCAACAACAACACCATGAATGAATGTCTCTCTAAACAACTCTTTGGTTAGTGTTCTGCTTTTCGTTTTGAGTTTTTCTGTTTGAATATTTTATTGTTTCCCTGCTCTTACAAAATTGTTACTTGATTTTGCTCAGGCTTGCCAGCTCCACACTATTCTTATGTGAAAAATATTGATCCAGGCCTGCCACTTTTTCTTTTCAACTACACCGATAAGAAACTTCATGGAATATATGAAGCTGCTAGCTACGGTCAGATGAACATTGACCCATATTGTTGGACAGCTGATGGTTCACAAAGAACACAGTATCCTGCGCAGGTATTATTTGAAGATTTTCTGTTAGTGTCAAAGTTGTTCACTTTTATGCTCTGTTCTTTTCAACTTATTTGAAGGTTACTAAAACTGAATTGAACTCAAAAGTACTTATTTCAGTGTAAATTTATAGGAATCCAGAACAGAACTGATATAGCTGGTGAATAAGTTGAAAAGAATAGAGCCTTAATCATGATGGCTAAGGTCTGAACAAGACAATTATACTGATTTTCAGCTACTTTTTGTAAGGTTCAAATTCGTGTCCGTCTATTATGCCATCCAGTTCCAGAAGAGAGATTTAAATCAATAATTGTAGACAATTACTTCTTTCGTAACCACTTTTGGTTTGAGTTAGACCATGCTCAGACCAGTAAGCTTCTGACATTATTATCATCATCAGTAATTTCTTCTGGTTCTTCTGTACCTGTCAATAAAGCAAAATGGAAAACAGTATACAAACCACTTTCTTTGCCTGGAAAAAGCAATGAAGGAGCTGAAACCAACTCAAGTTGCAACTCAGATCATATGAGTGCTTCATCTTGTAGAGATGACAAGAATAAAATTCTAGAAAACCTGGAAGAAACCAATAAAGTGGAACAAGATCATATTGACCTGACGCACAAACAGTTGCAGACATTGGATCTCCACCATTCAGCAGAAGATTCTTCTACACTTAACGTTGTTCGCGTAGTGGAGAAAGAATCTACAGAGGAACAAATGGGCTCAAAAGTGAATAATGATGAGAGTCCTTGTGCCACATCTCACTGTCAGTCCATTATGGCTCAGGTAGTGGAGACATATCTATTTTTCATTTGTTTTTTCTTTGACAATGTGTTCATTCGGTGTATTTTCTTGCTATACGTAGTTGGTTCAGGGGATAGAGGAGCTTAGAGCTTTTAAAAGTGAGCAATCTGTGAAGATGTATTTTGTGGAGCAAACACTGGTATTATTTGCTTTGTTTCCTTTCTTCAAGTTTTTATGTGCTTTGAAGGACAGTATAATCATATTGCTTTTATAATTTGGATGTCGGGATGAAAAGTGCATTCAGTCTTGCATGACTTTCAAACAAAATCTGTAGATATTTTTTATGTTGGCTACTTCTAAAAGATGCATGAACTAAATTCTCATTCCACGAATAAATAATCGTATATCTTACAAATAAGGATATTATATTATTGGAATATTCCTTACAATGTTAAAATAAGTAATACAGTAGTATACATAAGTCAAATAGATAGTTATGGTACATCTAGAAGAGAAAGGAATGGGATTGCAATTTATTTAGCTGTTGTGCTTAAGAAACTCTGCACAAGCTAAGATTTGGAGCTAGATGTACCTTTGTTTCAATCGATATTGATATCTTTCCTTGTTTTATCTGTGTACTTGTGTGCTTTCTTATTTGATGCCTGTTGCTTTTCAGGTCAAGGCTGAAGAACAAATTCAGCAGCTGAAAGATCGTTGTTTGCTATTAGAGTCTATGCCTTGTCTTTCCTTAGAAGATAAAAATTCAGAAAATGAGATATTACATGATCTGGTTTTGGATCCTACCAAATCCATATATTTGGTTGGGGGATATGATGGTGAATCTTGGTTATCTGCTTTGGATTTATATTCTCCTTTGCTTGATGCTTCGAAGTCTTTGAAGCCAATGAGCATTGTCCGCTCATATGCTTCTATTGCGAAACTAAATGAAGAGTTTTATGTTTTGGGCGGCGGTGAAGGCAATTTGTGGTATGATTCAGGTATAAGCTCTCATAGACTTTTTTTAGAGCTCAAAATCTGCTCGTCTAATGTTTCTATTGTGTTTCTTCAAGTTGAGTCGTATAATCCAGCTAATGACCAGTGGTCATTGGGGCCTTCCTTGACTGGGAAAAAGGGGAGCTTAAGCAGTGCAACATTAAATGGAAAAATATATGCAGTTGGTGGTGGGAACGGGTCAGAGTGTTTTTCTGATGTTGAAATGCTTGATTTAGATATAGGGCGCTGGATTCCAACAAGATCAATGCTACAAAAGGTACACTTGTAGTATGTTATTAGATCACCGTGTCTTTGAAGTTTGAAGGTAAACTAACAACAATAGTTTTAATCTGTTCAATAATCTAAAACCCCATCAAATCAGTTTCACTTATAGTATGTCATTCGTTAATGCAGTTTCAGGATTCTAAATGTCTAATTACTTTTTCTTGATTTTTTTTCCAGCGATTTGCACTTGCTTCTGTGGAGTATAATGGGGTGCTATATGCTACTGGGGGGTTTGATGGAAATGATTATTTGAAGTAAGATATGGAGCAGTTCATATTTGTTTTCTTTATTAGATCCTTGTGCTTTTATGCAATGCAAATAGAATAATTTGCACATAAATATGTTTACAAACACAAGTGTGATGTGAAGATAATAGGTTTAAATGTTAAAGCCTTGGATATTTAAGTTTGTTAAACCAAATGAAATCTGCCTCATTGTCTAAGATGCCAAAAAGATCTAGAAGCATTGTTTAAGTTCAACTTGTGCATTATTAAATTCATTTGGTTGGTGATAATTGAACCTTAGTCAGCTACAAAGTGGTCAAGGTTTCATCATATTGTATGACTTTAATTTTACAGATTTGGAAACTTTAACTTGATTTCAGGTCCGCTGAAAGATTTGACCCCAGAGAACATTCATGGGCCAAAATTGCTAGCATGAACACGCAGAGGGGTTGCCACTCATTGGTTGTCTTGAACGAAAAATTGTAAGAAAAGTTGCTGAAGCTGATTCAAAATTTTCAGGCGAAATGCATAAAAGGGTGGTTATTTGGCAGGTATGCGCTGGGTGGCTTTAATGGAAGTGAAATGGTTGGAAGCACTGAAATATATGATCCAAGAATGGAGCAGTGGATGAATGGAGGGCAGATGAAGAGTCGTAGAGGGTATTCTGCTGCAGTTGTGGTTGACGATTCGATATTTGTAATCGGAGGGATCAAATCTGGAGATAACATTGTGGACACTGTATGTATTATTGTTCCAAGCTGTGCTTCATTTTCAATTTATTATTGTTCCAAGCTGTGCTTCATTTTCGATGTATTGTTGTTCCAAGCTGGAGTTTACTTTGGGCCAGATTCTGGGGTTAAAGATGTATTAGGCCTTTAATTTACAGGAGAATTATAAACTGATATTGATCCCAAAGTGTCTTCTATGTGAATCAGGTTGAAAGCTTTAAGGAGGAAGATAAATGGCAAGAAACCACCACAAAGGCCATTGGGAGAAGGTGTTTCTTGTCAGCTTTTGTTTTGTAATTGCCAAAATGTACGTAAAATTTTGGGGATACTTGAAGAAGTCCTGGTACATAAGGATTTTTCAATTGTTAAGATGATAGATACCCTGTAAAGAAGAATGAGTTAATACAAAACGTGACAAATTTTGCAAGAGGTAACAAACAGCAGCTAGAGTGAGGCTTTTCTTGATGAATGAATGTTTAAGTTGTAGTGTCTAAGGGCCGGTTTGGCTTTCAAGCTTCTTTTTCAAAAGTTTCATTTTCAAGCTTTTTTTCATGCATTGTACTTAATTTTGGAAAAAATAAGTCAGGCAGTGTTGGAAAAACAATGGCAAAATATAAAATAAATAAAGTTATTCGATCTCGATTTTCTCTCTCGGATGTGAAGGTACCGAACAAATTGAGAAGTTCACTTTGTAGAATACCTTGGTCCAATCTTCAATCACATAACAAACATGATCAATAGAAAATTAGTAAAAACACATTATATATAACATAAATAATAAAAACAAGTTAAAATTATCGATAAGTTGAGTCATATCGAATGATACTGTCCTTAAAAGATACTTGTAGTTTATTCCAGGATTAAACAATTGTTTCACTCTCGATTTGAAAGTGGCAACAGTAACAGAGATGCAATATCATATCCAAAAAATCTACAAGAAAAGGGGACAATATTTCTCTTAGTATCTATATAATAAAGAATCATGAAAATTAGAGAGCAAGTGTTGCTTCTACTCCGTCTCTGAACTCAAAGAATACAACCATATATATAGGATAAAACATGACCATTTAAACCATTCAATCTCAATAAAATATATAAACGTATGCCATTAAAAACAAACTGCAAACATGTAGTATGTAAATACAAATGTCAGATTCTATATTCATTTATAAATCATGAAACTTCCATTTACTTTGAACCAACAATCAAAGAATAATGTAGTTATTATTGTCAAAATAAAAACGCAGACTCCGGTAATTTTATATTGACACCAGTTGTTTGACACCCGTTGACACTATGCAATCTCCATCATCCATATTGTTTTCATCTTATGGTGGAGATCTAACTACCCAAAGATGAATGATGGAAATTGTAAAGTGTAAATGAGTGTCAAACAAGCTGGTGTCAATCAATATAGAATTGCTGTAAAACTATTTACTAATATCAAAAACATTCTTTTGAATAACTTTGATATATTTTAACAATCCCCCACTTTTATTTCAAAAAAATTTTTGATAAAACAATTTTTCTGGATATCTCAAGTTTAACTTATAATTCATGGCATTGGTGTCTTTTGGACTACGAACCAATACTCAACAGATAAAATTTAATTCATGAAATATTTGGTGAAACATAATGTTTCTATGAACCAAATAAGCGCTACCGTTGAATAGAGATTTACAGTATCGCACTATATCAAGGTGCTCTCTTTGATAGCTCGGTTTGCCTCGTCTTTCATAAGTGCTCTAGTAAATATTATCAATTTCTCATAGAAGTCGCCTCACTTTACACTCACATAAGTGATTTCATCAAGTGTATATTGAACTTTATACACCACTCATAAGAGATATGAAAATCATTAAGAATTCTTATAATTCAACCTCTCAAAATATACAACATAGCACTTTCACACATCTAGGGTTGAGACAAAATAAATTGTGCTAGCAGAACTAACAAAGACTTGTTATTATCTATATGAACTTACTTCATGCGATCTCCAATCACATAAGTTGGGTTCTTATCTTTGCTAATTTCAAGTTGCTTAAGTCTCATCCCCTCTGATATTTTCGAAATATATAAATTCTTTTCCAAAATTTATTTCTCAAACTCAATTTGATCAGAATCATCCTTGACTCACATTGTTGACAGGCTTAATTCCATCTTTAAGTTGCCAATTCACAAAAACTACATCTCAAACGTATACATATACTTTTGCCATTAAAGGTCTTATTTCTTAAAATGAATATTGCTGTTTAACAATCACAGTGTATATACATTGAATGTGTTGATTTTTATTCTAAAATAACACATAATAATGTTATATATTATTCTAAGCAATTAGTCTCATTATATTCCAACTCTCAAGCAAATAACTATGACTATAGTTTGCTTAGTTGGTTTCTATATTGTTGATTCGTCACCAAAGTGAGAACATAACTACTAATGAATTTCTTTTCATAAGATCCAAAGATTCAATCAACATAACTGTATCATTCTAAAACACTAGGGAATTCATTATATAGAATATCATAATTCATGATATCTCTCAAAATATCTCTTAAGCCTCAATATGACTTATAAACAACAAACGCTGTTATAGTTTGTATAGTTGACATTCATATTATTTCACCACCAAGATTGATATAATCATTGAAAGATCAGTCAATGAGAGGGTTCCTCGTCCTTGAAACCTTATAGAATGTTAGGGTTGCAAGCGCCACTCACGGTGGTCGGAGGTTCCTGCACAAGATAATAAATATCGCTTTGGGGGATTAGTCATGTGATAGGCGAAGCCACTCCGATGACTAAGTTAGCCAAGAATTTAAGAGAGGTGGCGCGTTTGTGTATTACTTTGAGTGCTTTTAATTACCTCTTAGTGGTGACTCGAGGGGTCCTTTTATAAGCTCCAAACGTCTCCTACATTGGTTGGAAGAGTGAATCATATCCAAGTAGAGTTCCTATCTAAGCAGATTCTCATCCCCTCGATGAGATGGAATTTGTCACTTATGAGAGTTCTAGCTTATGAAAGCTACCTTTGGAGATAGAATTTTAGTTGAGTTCTATCTCTAAGCGGGTGAGATCCTTCTAAGCGGATAAGCCAGCTTAGCTTGATGTCCGCCTGGGCCCATCTCTCGAGTCTTATGAGGGAGGACTAGGTCTTCTCTATCTTTGGGGCGGATGTTGTCTGCGTGAATGATTACAAAGTGGTATGTACACACCTAGAAACATTTGACTATGCTATCAAAAGTCCCCCCACAAGTGTTTTGTGAAGCTTCTTTCAGGAATTCTAGTAATCAACATTTTCCTAGCTCAAGCGGATTTGTTGCCACGTGAGTTATTTAAGGAGCGTCTACAGCATTCTCTAGGATTTCCTTTTGAGCACGTGTGTTTGAGCGCCAATTGAAACGTGGGTAACTTTTCAAATTTCAAATGCAGGTTGTCAATGAGCCACGTGTCAGGTAGGGTAGAGAGGACTCTTTAGTTATCACTTTAACCCTATTTAAGGTTTTTCATTTCTCTCTCTCCCATTTGGTGACCTTTGCACTTTCTTAAGCTTTTTCAACGAACTTGATTTCTCCTCTCCTCCTTTCTTGCGATATGCTTCGTTCTTTGATTTTCTGGTGATCATAGCTGTTTCTTCTTAGAGCCTCCATTTGCTTCCAATGATTATATTCTTTCCACAAGTAAGTTATTCAATTTTCTTTTCTTTGTTCCCTGTTGGGTTATAATTTTCTATAATTTACGAAGTTCATCACAAATGTTATTTTGTGTTTGGTTGTTTTTGTTTTCTGTTACGCATGCTTCTTTTGAAAATAATCATTGCTGCTGTTCAACTTTTGGTATACTTGAGGGAGAAGTTGTTGAGATTTGTCCTGATTATGGATCTTCAGCTTGATAATTGTTGTTGTTTACCGGAGATTTTTGAATGGGCATTTGTGACTTGAATATTGAGTTTAGGAGCAATTTTCCAGAATTTTCATTTACATGCAGAACTTTTAACTTTTGCTGTTAGATCCAAAAACCAACATAGGTAATTTGAATGTTGTTTGTGCCACCTCAAACCAACTATAAATGCTTTAGGATCTTTTCTAACCGACTAGGGTTTTCATAGGTAACATTCTCCGACTCCATGACCACTTTTAGTAGCCAAATGAGTAGGGAGTTTACTAAAATGAACTCGAGGTACTAATAAGTGTATAATTACACTTATTATCATGATATTTTCAATCATATCTATATGGTTTTGTTTCATTTTATACTTCATATAAAAGATTTCTCGTGGTATGTAGTTATTTTTTATGCAAATACAGAAATTAGGTAAATCTTGGGAGTAAAATGATCAAAAGTGGAATTCTATGAAAAAGACTGAAAAAGGTGCTAAAAGATGCATGGAACACAAGGTTTTGGCTTAGGATCAAAGCTGTTAAAGATTGGCAAAGTTGCGAAGAAGAGACATGAGGAAAAAGACATGTCACGATCGTGACACCTATTCGTGGTCGCGAATTGTTACTCCTCATAAGCAGAAAGTTACAAATCATTATTCACAATTGCGACATGTGATTCGCGATCATGACTTGTGATGGTTATTGGTTATCTCTTTTCAACTACCAACCGCCAGATAACAATGATCAATCGCCATCACCCGCAATCAACTACCAACCGAAAAGATACCTTTTAGAAGTCAACCAATCATGAATAGGTGCCTTTTCATTATGGATGAGGATGAATCTTTGCATCCAATCATATTGAAGTGATGTAACTCTTCGCGAATGGGCACGACTCTTCATTTAGATAGACGTAACCCTTCACACTCTATAAATAAGGTTCAAACTCAATCAATTTCGTGGTGCATGGTTATGGCATGAATAGAAGGCATTGAATGATAGTATGCGTGTATAAATAGAGAGTAAAAATATCTAGATTTCGCTACGTTCAAAGTCTTAATAAGAAAAATGTGTAAGTGATTTGATTCCTGTTTTGATCACTATATTTCTGCACAAATTCCAGTGTTTGATGTATGAGTGTAATTGCAAAGAACTTATCAATAAAATTTTTCTTTCTTCAACATTCTTTCATTCGAGATTCATAAAGAATAGCATCCATGCAGAGGATTTGTATGAGTCGAGATCGAATTCATAGGAATTGCTAGAATTGATGACTCCCATTAAAGAGTGGATACAGTTTGATCAACTTTAGCTTTTACTTGCATACCTTACAACTTTACTTTGTTTTTAGCTTATACTTTCTATTTTGAAATTTATGATATGTCTATGTGTCATAACGAGTAATTTGTTTTGCGTCATTTATATTAATCAAGTTATATGCTTTTTAGTTAACTTTAAGAGTGATTTCAGGGTTAACAAGATTGTGTATACTCACTGGATCTATGAATATAACACTGTTTAGTAAGCCAACATTTTTGAAATGTTGACTTGCTAAATATGGCTATGTGAGAGCGACTTGTACTAAGCATAGTAATATTGTTATCCAGGTTCTTAAAAGTGTCATAATTCATGTACCCTAGACTTAGAAAAGTCATCTAATGTGTTGCTTTGAGGTGAATTATTGAATATTAGGGCGTCTAGAACCGTATTTGTTGAAGTTATCTAGTGTACGAAATATTTTTGATGATTTTGCATGTTTTTCTCTGCTAAACTTATTCTTAGGAATATCTTTATATTTTACATCTTCTCTAGTCTATTCATACATTTATCTATTCATTCATCTACCATCCAACCCCTCCAATAAAATTCCCTATTTTCGTTTACCTCGTAACTCTAGTTGTTCTTTAGAACTGAATTCCTTCCCTATGGGATCAATATCTTTTAAAACTACATTGAAACTATATACTTGCAGTGGTTACCATTTTTCTATTTGATAAGTGTTATTGACAACACATGTTCATAGTTGGTACTTTTTATCTTGTCGGTAGTGGGGAACAAGGTTTTTGGAACCGTTACCGAATTTAAGTTTATCAGAACTAGTATAGTTAAAATCTTGCGATCAGGACTATGAACCCTTGAACGTAGATTATACTAATTGTGTCTCTCCCTTAGGCTACCCCAATCCCTTAAAGACGTGCCTGATATGAATTCCGCCAATGACAAAGAGATCAGCAACCAAACCGCCTCAAGTTCGAAGTCTTCTTCCGACTCGGCCTGGGTCAGGCTTGATGAGGAGATGGGCCAGATTCTTTTCAATCGGCCCAAATCTATGGTTGAGGCTTCTCCCTGGATGATTAGGATGAAAAGGGCCTCGACTCGCCCAGCGAGGAGGCATATTGCTACTCTTCCTACTACACTGGCTAAGGGGAAGGGCAAGGAAAGAGAAATCATAAATAGGATGCCTTGCGTGGACCTTATCAAGTCGATCTAGATGGGATGGATCTAGAATTTGAGATGGAAGTATTCCCTTGGCTCAAGGAGTGCAAGATTTGGCTCCTGTCTAATACCAATGAATCACGCAGCTGCTTGAGGGGTATTTTGGAATTTATATGTACCAGATTTGATCTGGTATCATCTATCCTTTGCCCGAAGGAATAAGTGATGTCTTATGGGTTCTGTATCTTTCCGGCTTAGCTACACCCCAACGCCTGGATTGACTTGGTGGGGCATTATCTCATCTGCAAAGGATTGGAAATGAAGTTTGACACGGAATTCTTCAAGCACGTGGCATCCTTGAGGAAGATAAAGAATGAGGATCTCTACCATTAACATGTTATAATCAATCATACAAAGCATAAGATAGGCTCTGATACAACTGTTGGTTAATCAAGATAGTAATTGAATATGCAGTCGTTGCAAGGTGAAATTTCAAAACTTAAAATTAACCTAAGGATCCCCTAAGCATGCCATGATTGATATAATATAAGCTAAAACATTCCATAGATGCTTTTAGGTTTATAAAACATATGAAAGAAACCTAGCATCTAAAGATTAAAGCATTACTAGTTGATGCGTGCTTGATCTCTCTATTGATAGCGGTGTTCCCACCGACCAAAACCTCGAAGAGGTAGAACCCGTCGATTAACAACAACTACTAGACTACTCGAAAAATCAACTTGAAAATAATCCTGAAGGGTCACTTAAACTTAGAGCCTTTTATAAGAACTCTTCAATTTGTTTGGAGAAACTCATGAAGGATCTCGCATAATAAAAGAAGAGGAGAGTAGAAATCAGAGAGAAAAATAGCTCTAAACTTTATCTGGTGTATGAATAATGAGAGGCTTCAAGCCTATATATAGGGTAAAATATGGGAGTGATAGACTCCCCTTATAACTCTACATGGGATGAGATAAATCCCATCCATGTATAGCGGGTCAACTGCGCGAGTGTAGGGACCCACAAGTTTCCACAATGCAAGCCCTATGGGTTTGCCCTGTGCCGCAAGCTGGGCCCGTAAGCCCAGCTTGCGTGTCCAGGCCGTGCAAGTGTTACCTTGCTGCAGCACTTGCCGCCTGCAGCCCGCTAGCGAGCGGGGCCTATCCTCGTGCGCTAGCAGCCCGCAAGCCCATTGGCTCACGGGGTAGCCACGTAGGCCTCAGTTTGAACAACCCATGTTTGTTTGGGATCCACTTGCAATGAAAAAAAATCCCTTTCACACTTCGTGTAAACTTTTTACCTATTTTCTCATAATTCTTTTTAATTATTAATTCGGTTCAACAAATTAATAATTCTTCTCACCGATTTCACAACTTGTATTTTCAATACAGACCTAGTCTATAGGTTCTTTACATAGTCCGATAAAGATCCAAAGTGTGTGATCTCATAGGATCCCCCACTAGAAGTTAACCTAAACTTGGCTTCCCTACTTGGAACCTTTAGGCTTAGTGTTCTAGACCGATATGGAACTTGATAACTCTAAATGATCAAATGGGCTTTCTAGCAAAGGCGTATGATCACCCGATACTTCAAACGTCATGTGCCTGTGACTTGATCAGGTTCTGCAGTAGTAAACAATACAATACATTCCTTCCATCAACTTAAGTATCATCCAATTTATTGAGCTAGGATTAAATGTTAGCTCATGTAATAGCTGTAGCTATCTTGAAACTAGACTTATTCACGAAGAACACCACTCAAACATTATGTATCTTGATTGAATAGAAACCCATTTTATCAATCTTATACTCTGATCAGAGGTTTATGAGTGTGTCACTTCAACAAGGGGCCCTAAGGTACATCTCCCATTATATTGCTATATCTGGAGCGATGGATCCCATCTTGACTACACAGCTTACAAACATGTGATCATCGCTATACCCATAATCACCCGTGTCATCCTGATCGCCAAGGTATGAATAAGTATGACCCAAAGTATAACAACTCCTACATAAGGCAACCTGTATCTCAGGTCTAAGAATATTTGTACTGCTACTGCAATAAGATATGACACCAGCACATGGTTATAGTAATTTCCGAGTGTCTGTCTTATAGCGGTCTCTAATGTATTACCTAAATACATTCATGTGTTAACTCAAGGTACCACCTTCAGTTCGTGAGATCAGCTGATTAGATCTAATCCAAGGAGTAAGCCTACACATGCTAGTCTGTCCGTTCCACTGATGTCTAGTCTTAATGAAACTTTGACTAGGGATATTTAGACTATTTATAGTAACACATATGTGCAGTTCTCACACCACATAGTTCCCACTATATCCACACACTTTTACGCTATGAAATAATCATGGACTTTGTCTCATCAATGCGCATAAACATATTAAACATATATGATACCAGCGAGATACAATAATAAATAGAAAGCACTGATAAGCAACAAAGACGCCTTAATTATTATTAATAATAGTTCGAAACTGTTTGTACATTATAACTAATAAAGATATATTACTCTAATTGCCTATAGGGCATACATCATGTCTAACAGCTAGCATGCGGGATAGGCCCGTGTGCACTAGCGGGTAGCAGGGCAGCGCTCCTAGCTTGCGGGATAGCCTATAAGACCCAGGTTGTGGGGTTAGGGTTTGCATTGCACGGTAGCCACACAGCCCATGTATGCGGGTTGTGTGCAGGTTAGCCCGCGGATCCTAGGGATCCGCGCTGTTGATCCGGTTGTGGGATAGGTTTTTCTCTATCCCAAATTGAAAAAAGGGGAGCTTTTAACTCCCCTTCTCCTATAAATAGTTACCCCCTCCTTCCCCTTTATTCATTACTTCAGCTCAGCCTTTCTCTGTGAGTTTGACATTTAATCTTCATGAGATCCTCCATGAGTTTCTCCAAGCGACGAAGAATACTTTAGAAGGCTCTTTCTATTTGAAGTGAGCCTTCATAGTTAATATTATCGGGTTGGTCTTCGAGAGGTCTAACAACTGCTATCTACCAATAATATCTACCTCAGCGGAGGTTTTGGTCGATGAAGATCCATGTGGATCAATCGTAGAGACTATCCTAGTTTAGAGGCTAGTGCCAACGAAGTTTTGCCAAATTGCTCTAAGGGAACGCAGTATCCAAAAGAGAGAAGCACACATTAAATAATGTTCTTAACTTAGATGCTAGGTTTCTTTTTATAAGTTTTATAAACCTAATAGCATCTATGGAATGTTTCATCTTAGATTTTATCAATCATTGCATGCTTAGGAGATCCTTTAGGGTTAATTTTAAGTTTTGAGATTCTACCTTGCAACGTTGTATGTTTGATTACTGTCTCGATTAACCAACAGATCAATCATAGAGGCTATACTATTTTGGAGGCTGGTGCTAACGGAGTGCTGTCCAATTATTCTAAGGCAGCGCCGCACCAAAGGGAAAGGTACACATCAACTGATAATGCTCTTAACTTAGATGCTAGATTTCTTTTATTAAGTTTTATAAACCTATAAGCATCTATGGACCTTTCACCTTAGATTATATCAATCATGGCATGCTTAGGAGTTCTTTTAGGGTTAGTGTTAAGTTTTAAAATTCCACAGTGTAAGTTCGCATGTTCAATAACTACCTTAATTAACCATAAATTATATGGGGACTTTTTCCCCTGTACCTATGATTACCACTGTTAGGGTTGTTTTGGCTTGGGCAGCTAAAAACAATTGGTTTTCAGAACAATTGGACATTAACAATGCATTTCTTCATTGAAGTCTTAATGAGGAAATTTATATTGACTTGCCTCAAGGAATTAAGTCTGATTTGCCTAATGTTGTCTGTCATTTAACTAAGTCCCTTTATGTCTTTAAACATGCTAGTAAATAGTGGAATTCCACTCTAACTAGTTCTTTGATTTCAAAAGGGTTTGTTCAATCAGTCTTAGATCCATCTCTTTTTGTTAGAAATGATAAAGGTGAGTTTATTGTCTTAATAGTATATATTGATGATGTAATTTTGGCCAGCAATAGTCAATCTTCCATTACAGAATTCAAACAAAATCTTCATGATTATTTCACCATTAAATATCTAGGAACATTAAAATACATTTGAGGCATTAAAGTCATAAGGTCTCCCTAAGGTATACTGATATACCAAATAAAATATGTTCTAGATCTTTTAGTTGAATATGGATATTTAGACTACAAACCTTGTTCTACACCTTTGTCTATGGAACAAGAAGATCATAGTGTTACACCAGCTTTAAAAGACAGCACGAATTACAGATAGTTGGTTGGAAAATTATTATATTTAACCAATACTAGGCCTGACATAGCTTTTGCGGTTCAACAGTTGTCTCAGAATCTTGAGAACCCACATGAAAGTCATTTGGTTGCTACTAACAAGTATATAAGGTACCTTAAAGGTAAACTTGCCCAAGGTTTGTTTTTTGCTTTTGAAATAGATTATCAAATAAAGGCTTTTACTGATGTTGACTAGGGGTAATGCAAGGATACAAGGAAATCAATTATAGGGTTCTATATTTTCATGGAAATTGCTTTGATTAGTTGGAAAGCAAAAAAATAGACTACCATAAGCAGAAGTTCAACAGAGGTCGAGTATAGAGCCACGGCTACTACTAATTCAGAAACACAATGGATTTTATATTTACTTCAAGATCTAAAAATTCGTCATCCTCAACTAGCTCTAATGCACTATGACAACATCTCAACGATGCATATAGCAGCTAAAAACCTTGTTTTTCATGAAAGAACGAAGCACCTAGAGGTTGATTGCCACTTTGTGAGATCCAAAGTTCAAGCCAACATCATTCAGCTTGTAGCAGTAAGGATTAATGAACAGCTCGCGGATTCCTTCACCAAAGCCATGCATTCTCTAGCTTTTAAAAATCAAATTTCATAGTTAGGATTGAAGGATGCTCATGATGTTGAGCTTGGGGGAATAATAAACTATATAATGTAAAATAAAGTTTGTTATTTAGTCAACAAAGACTATAACAACTTTTCGTTAGATTAGTTGGGGTATTTTAGTGATTGCCTTGTATTTATTTATGCTAAGTATAAAAGCCTGCAGTTTAGAGTATAGGATGACAACTTTTCTTCTTCCTAATTAGAGATTTCTCTGTATTCTTAGAGCTCTGTACAACATTAACGGAGATCAATTCTTTTTCAATTTCAATTCGATTAGTTTCTTATCAGAACCAACAATCAAAGAATGATATAGTTATTATTGTCAAAATAAAAACGTAAGGCTCATAATCAAATATTAAACCTCATAAAGAATAAAACGGTTGGGAGGAAAAATATTTAACCCGTTTGAAATAGTTTGAAATTTGATTTTCATATATTATAAAACTCTCTTTTTATAATAATATAACTTATACAGCATATAGTTATATTATAAACTAGTAAAAATAATTCTCTCGATAAAATTATTTACTAGTATCAAAAACATTCTTTTAAAATAACTTTAATATATTTCCATCAGACAGTCCTAATTGAATAATATGAAGGATCAAAATATGTATTCAAAGTCAAAATATGTTGCATTATAAAAAGTTTGTAAGGATAATTTTTTGAGATAACAAATTAACAAGTAATAACAAACCGGCTATAAATATGTAACCAAATAGAACAAGTGAAAGTTGAGTCATTGAAAATATGTATTTGCATTTGTGTAAAATATCCAACTCATTAACTCAAAAAAGAAGAAAAAATCTACTCAACCTCCCTTTTTGTTTTCTACCACTTCTTCTGTATTAAATTTAAATTTAACACCAAGAAAGGAAGTGATTTCTAAGCATAAATGTCGAAGACTTCATTTGGAATAGGAGTCAGGTCTTTTGCATAACTAAACTGTAAAAAAATAATCTTATTGTACAATCCTTTTAAATAATAATTTTCATGAATTTGGATCTCGAAGATGTTGGATATTGAACACAAAACTGTTAAGTCCGCTTTCAGATGTGTATTCAATAGTTAATTAGTTTTCATTTCACGTTTATGTCATAAATTAATTTGCATTCTAACGTCGGTGATAAAATTGGGCATAGATTATTCCCCAAAATTATTATATTTATTTTGTTGTATGTGGCCATAATTCAAGTCAGATTCTTGCAAGAGAAACAAACAAGAAAGGATCTAAATTGTTCGAAATAAAATATAACGGTAAGAATATTATAACTATAAGAAGAGAAGTATAGAGAGAATATGAAAGAGATTTTATTTCTTATCTCTGAGGTGTATTGAATACGAAAAATTGAATCTTATTTATAGGAAAACCCAATGGCACAAACCGTAAATAATAAGGAAACATAAGGTCCCACGCATAGTATTGGATAGTAACCTGCATAGTGTTTGGCAGCTAACGCATCAAATTTTTTCAACATTTGCATAGTAGCCGCACAGTAATTGGTGGCTACCAGCATCAATTTTCAACACTCCCCCTTTGATGCTTAAATTTTGTAAATGGGACACTACATCATGAAAAACCTTACTAAGGAAAAACCCAGTGGGACAAAAACCTTAGTAAAGGGAAAAAGAGTACAATGTTTACTCCCTCTGTTCGCCAGTTGACTGAAGGTCCTTAAGACGACGCATTCCGATGCTATAAACCAGTTTCTTGAAAGTTGAGGAAGGTAAAGCCTTGGTAAATAAATATGCTAAATTGTTGCAAGAGCGGATTTGTTGAATACCAATTTCACCATTCTTTTCAAGATCATGAGTGAAGAAAAATTTTGGTGAATATGCTTTATTCTGTCTCCTTTAATGTATCCTTCCTTTAACTGGGCAATACAAGCAGCATTGTCTTCATATATTGTTGTCGGATCTTCTTTAGTCGTTACTTTTCTACATGCTTCTCGAATATGCTTGATTAATGATTTCAGCCATACACATTCACGACTAGCTTCATGAATTGCTATTAATTCTGCATGATTTAAGGAAGTAGCCGTAATAGTCTGCTTTGTAGATCGCCAAGATCAAAACACAACACAAAGAGAATCACAAAACAAAGAGGAGAAGTAACAGGCTGCCCTAACTTAGACAGGAGAGGAGGTATGTATAAACCACATAATCTTCTTCTTCATCCAACCCCAATGAATAGGCTCTAAAGGATCAACATCTAACAAATTATCAGCACAGTCCAATGGAGGCTCCTCATCATCAAATGGTGGAGATCTTAGACTGTCAAGACTGGATCTCCTCCTCATCCATCACAATAGAGTAAACATTGGAATAGGAAGGCTCTGGTGTGGGAGGCCCAAAAATATGCTCATCCTCCTCCCAATGGCCAAGGGGTTCATCAGGTGGGGCTAGTTGGGTAAGATCATCAATATTTGATCCGGGAAACTTATTATGCACCACGCGGAGGAAGGTGATGCGATAACTGAGATGATCCTCTCACCAATCCTCGTAGGTTTGCTTCACCTTTAGTTTATACTTAGCCTTATGGCGCTCATATTTGTGCTGAAGATCCCGTAGCGCTTCAGTGTTCCCTTCAGCGATAATCCTCCAATACCGTAACCCCTTTTCCGCATTCTCCAAATCCTTCACCACCTTGGCATTATCCTCCCTCTCCCCCACCACCTTAGGCTTTGCCTCCTCTATCAGCGCCTTAAACCTATTTTCCTCAGCTTCAGCAGGGAATTTGATTTTGGCCAACGCCAGGTCGTGCTTCTCTTCCAATCCCCGCATAGTGTCTATCAGCTCCTACCGCTTCGTCTCGAAATACTCTAAGTCCAAATGGGCTTGGGTCAGATCTGCAGCCTGCTTCTTGCCTATCTCCCCCATCTTCTTGGCTGTCTCCTCCATCTCAGCAAGGGCGTTGCGTTCATGCTGAACATCCTTCAGCCATTTCGGACTGCCTTGAGAGTTGGCGTAAGTAGTCTCTACTTGACGCTGCATGTCCGTCAGCGCCTTTGCCATCTAATGAGCAGTAGAAAAGGCCTTGAAATGGGAATGGAAATAAATCAGACAACAGCAACAAAACTAGGTCACAATTATAAAATAAAACAACCAACACTAGGCTCCTAGTAGAAAAGTACTTACAAGCAAAGCTTGCTGCTCAGCATAGGCCCCCAATTCAGTAGAACCCATTGCGCTGAATCGTGCATCCTCTCTAGGAAGCTCGGTATAGTGCCCCAGCTCACCAACAACCTCCACCTTCAGCAGAGATACATCCTCCCCATGTACCTTTTGCCACAACTACAAAGGAACCAGAAAAATCTTAGCAACAATACGGATAAATAAACAAAAAAGGGGAAAATTTTACACTCATCAAACATACTAGTGGTAGATAATGTTTGGCCCATTGAACTTGCTCCTCCTCAGTTAGCGGAGCTTTCCCCTTGGAGAACTTTCCCCCAACTTCACCATCACCATGGGGGCGCTTTTGCCCCCCTCTCCCTAATCTCCACACCCTTCGAGGGTGCGGCAGATGTTTTCCCCCTAGGAGGAAGCCCCCCGGGATTGGGCATAGAGACCAAGGCTCTTGGCGGAGTGGTCTCTATAACAACCACATCCTCATCAGCCTTGTTGGCCACCTCTCGCGCAGCAAGAGGATCTAGAATCCCCTGCTCAAGAAGCTGCTGAGCCCAGCCCTCGGTAGCAAGCTCTACCTTCGATGTCACCTCCACCACTGTTGAAGTTGTGGCACCCACAGGTGCCACCTCTGCCCCGGTCCCCACTCCTAGGGAGGGGCCCTTTAGCTCTTGTATCCTCGTCGCTGCCACTACATGAACAATTTTGGGTTTCCATTAGTACGGGCCATTCCTACAAATAAAAAGAAAAGTGATGATCAATTTTCAGAAGTCTTACGATCCTCAACAATCAAATCAATATAAATGATGGCCCCTCGATCCATCCAGCAAAAGAGGCCATTGGGTTGACCAAGTAAAAACTCCACTGCGCGCCAATGGAGACCTAGCCAAATTTGACGCATAATTTCTACCTCTCGGTGCTACGAAGGGCTTAAATCCATTCCTCAGCACCAGGTGTAGGGGTCCTCAGGATTGTGGTTCCAAGGGGTATGGAAATGGAACTTCCCATCCCTTAAGGGATTCGGCACCCCCTCCTCTACATTGTCAGGGGATGGGAAAATCTAAAACCACTTATCCTTGAAATCGCTTACATGGGACTGCTTCCCTATCAGTTTCGGCATGGTCTCTCTTGTGCTCCCCCAAAACACGAAGGCTCCCGCGTGCTTTGTGCAAGGCCTGAAGAAGAGACAGAACGCACTCCCTGAGAGGACGAAGCCTAGTTCATGGCACATTCATGCCAATACAGCCAAAATGATCCAGGCATTAGGGTGCAATTGGCCAGGGCACAAGCCAAATTCACGCGGTACGTCCACCACACCGGCACCCATGGGGAAGCGGAATCCCCAGCGCACCTGCTGACAAAGCACATGCATTATATCCTTCCTAGGGGGTTTCCACATAACCTCCCCCTTCTTTGGCACCTTCCCCATAACGCCACACGACACCCCAACCAATAATTCAAAAATTTCACTAGCCTCTTTCTTCTTGATAGTGGTAGGCATTTAGCAATCCGCCCCTTTGGTGGGGAAAGGAGAAGAAGACTCCCCCACCATGATTTAGCGGTGTGGGATAGAGCTCAAGCCACCCCCCACCACCTCCACTGCAGCGGCGACCTTAGGGCCCCTCAAGGGTAACACCATAGTAGCAAGACGGGGGTCACGCTCCTCCGTTGGTTACTGGAGGCCAGCACGGTGGATCAAAGCACAAGAATCAAAAGAACTTGAAGACATTTTACTTTGTATGAAAAGAGGGAAAGAAAGACAACTCACTTAGCGGAAGACAAAGGAGTTTGGTAAGAACTCGTCGAAAGAAGGTGAAATACTAGAAAGGAAAGAGCAAATTAGGATTTCAGAAAGCAAATCAAATGAAAGAGCAATGAAGAGCACACACCCCTATATATACAGTAGTCGCACAAAAAATGAAGAGGTATACCTATTAAAGGAACCGCAACCATCATTATTACTTCAAACGATGGATCGAAAGAGTCATGTCAGATCAATAGTCGCAGCTTTCCAAAGAACGACGCCACGCTTGCTTAGAGCACGCGCAGAAGCCTTTGGCGGCCCTAAAGAGCCTTCATTTGGGCTCGTTGGGGGGGGACTCCTGATATCAAGGCCCATTAAAGGCCCAAATAAATGTACCTTGGCCTAGAAACATGGCCCCTCAGCCAAGCTACGCTTCGGCATAAACGCTCGCTGAATTAATTCCTACAACGAACAACCTTCAGCGGTTCTTGACCCCATTCACGCTAAACAAGTGTGGTAAAAGCCCTTCATTCAGCAATACCCTCCATGTATTGGCTGAAACACACTCGGCATAACCCACGCTGGTCTCGCACACTCCTTGTCTCTCCACTGTCACGTTAAATGCAAATCTGACTAGTAGAGATGAATCATTTAATGCTTTGACGGTAGAAAAAACCCTCAAGCGGCTTACCACTTGCGCACAGCTTACAGGCGGACCCATAGGTCATCATTACACAAATTCCTATAAATAGCCAGGCAATCTCCCACTTTGCGGGTAACTATCACTTTAAGAATACACTCTTATCACCCTTCTCAGATCACTGACTTTAGCATCGGAGGGTCTTCACCGGAAATACTTCCAACCGGAGACTTGTCTTGCAGGTTCTGAAGATGTCGAAGATTGTAGACTTCCTCCAACAGATACCACTAGCCTTGTATTATTAGCAAGATACATTAAGGCACCTATTGCGCTAAGATATGGTACTTCAGGACCAAGAACTTCTTCATTGTTTCTCTCTAGGATGAAAAATATCCTTTTTCACATCAAGTGATTGTACAATCATTGGGTTGCTCAACGAATGTGCTTTATCCATATTAAAACGTTTTAGGATCTTTTGTGTATAATTTGATTGATGCACCAAAAGCCCCTTTTCTAGGTGCTCAATTTGTAAACGAAGACACAATTTTGTCTTTCCCAGATCTTTCATCTCAAATTCTTTCTTTAAAGAATCAACTGCTTTTGGAATCTCTTTTAGAGTTCCAATGATATTTAAGTCATCAACATATATTGAGATGATAATAAAATTGGATCCCGATCTTTTTATAAAAATACAAGGATAAATTGGATCATTTTTATAACCATCTTTCAACAAATATTTACTTAGTCGATTATACCACATGCTACCAGATTGTTTTAATCCATAAAATGATCTTTGCAACTTAATTGAGTAAAGTTCTTGTTTGTCACATTTTTCTGGCAATTTAATCCTTCAGGGATTTTCATATAAATATCATTATCAAGTGAACCATAAAAATAAGTTGTAACAACATCCATTAAGTGCATTTGTAAATTTTATTGCACTACCAAACTAATAAGATATCTAAAAGTTATTACATCCACCACTGGAGAATATGTTTCTTCATAATCAATCCCAGGTCTTTGGGAAAAGCCTTGTGCAACCAATCTAGCTTTATATCTTACTATTTCATTTTTCTCATTTCTCTTTCTTACAAAAACCCATTTATAATCAACAGGTTTTACATCTTGTGGTGTTAGAACTACAGGTCCAAACACATTTCATTTTTCAAGAGAATTCAACTCTTCTTGAATTACTTCTTTCCATTTTTGCCAATCACTTCTATTTTTACATTCTTGAATAGATTGTGGTTCATGATCTATATTATCATTTTCAATATCTATTGCCACATTATAGGCAAAAATATGGTCTACAATCTTTTTATCTCTATTCCATCTTTTCTCATTTATTAATATAATTTATTTGAATCTCTTCATTTTCAACAGCTTCAGGTGTTTGTACTTCAGATGCTTGCACTTCTTCCGGAAGTGTATCAACATTTATATCCTCAACAAGAGTATCTTCATTATCAATAAATCTCCTATTTCTAGGATTTTTATTCTTTGAACCAATAGGTCATCCACGCTTCAAGCGTGTCAAAGTATTATTAGCAGGTTGTTCTTCTAGAACTTCAATAAGAATTGGTGCATTTACTACTTGTATATGCGGTTTGGTTACTCGTTTAGGATTAGCAAGTGCATCGGGTAGCCGATTTTCTAAATTTTGAAGATGAATTATTCTTTGAACTTCAAGTTCAGAATTATTTGATTTAAGATCCATATGAGAAAGTGACAGAACACTCCATATTAATTTCTTTTCCAAAATTATATTTCTATTATCTCCCCCTAATTTTGGGAAAGTGCTTTCATTAAAATGATAATCTGCAAAGCGTGCAGTAAACATATTTCCAGTTAATGGCTCAAGATATTTAATTATTGAAGGAGATTCATAGCCAACATAAATTCCCAATCTCCTTTGAGGACCCATTTTAGTCCTCTGTGGTGGAGCAATTGGTACATATACCGCACAACCAAAAACTCTAAGATGAGAAATATTAGGTTCATGACCAGAAGTTAATTGTAATGGAGAATAATCATGGTAATTTACTGGTCTTAATTTTATAAGATTTGCTGCATGCAATATTGGATAACCCCATACTGTGCTAGGGAGATTTGTTCGCATAATTAATGATCGTGCAATTAATTGCAAATGCTTAATAAATGATTTTGCTAGACCATTTTGTGTATGAATATATGCTACAGGATGTTCAACATTTATCCCAATTGACTTACAATAATCATTGAATGTCTTAGATGTAAATTCTCCAGCATTATCAAGACGAATTGTCTTAGTGGGATGATCAGGAAATTATGCACGTAATCTTATAATTTGGGCAAGTAATCTTGCAAAAGCCATATTTGTTGATGATAATAAACATACATCAGATCATCTTGTTGAAGCATCAATTAAAACCATAAAATATTGAAATGGTCCATATGGTGGTTGAATCAGTCCACATATATCGCATTGTATGCGTTCTAAAAATGATGGCGATTCAATTTCGACCTTAACTTTAGAAGGTTTTATTATTAATTTCCCTTGCGAACAAGCAGCACTGAAAAATTTATTATGTTGAATAAACTTCTAGTTTTTCAACGGATGCCCATGTGTATTTTCAATAATTTTTCTTATCATTATCGAACTAGGATGACCTGGTCGTTCATGCCAAATTTTATATGTATCTGAATCTATGAACTTCTGGTTTATAGTCAAATTTACTTCAATCATATTAATAGACGTGTAGTGCAAACCAGATGAAAGAGTATAAAATTTTTCAAGTATACATTTCTTACTTGAAATAATTTTTGTAATATGAAGACATTCTTTGTTGTCTTCTTTCTCAGTTTCAATATGATATCCATTTCTGCGAATATCTTTAAAACTTAATAAATTTTGGTGAGAATTTGGGGAAAATAATGCATCATTTATAATAAGTTTTGTTCCCCTTTATAACATAATATTAGCTCTTCCGGAGCCTTCAACCATTTTTGTTTTACCTGGTATTGTGGTAATAATTGTTTCACCCATTTTTAGGGTGGAAAAATATTTCGTCTCTTTAATAATAGTGTGGATAGTGACACCATCCACAATATATAAATTTGCTTCATTTACCCTGATGTTATATAATACCGGAAAAGAATTCATTTTCTTCATTAAAGAAATAAAGACAATTTATTATTTATTCATAAAATAAAAATTATATTAAACATAATAATCAGCAATACATATTTCAAATGCATAAAGTAAATAAATTATTATTATTATTATTCATATTTTTGTTTTCCACTAGTGCTGGGTAACAGAAAATCTTCCAATTCAATATTTGTCATATTAATTGGGTCATCATTGTTCAGTATTAAATTAGTCTCTGGTTTAGCACTTTTCTTATGATCAGCCTGGTATAAGGCCACTAGATGTTTAGCGGTTCTACAAGTTCGTGACCAATGACCAATCATACTGCATTTATAGCATTTATTCTCATTACTTTGATTATTCCACTTTTGGTGGCTATTATTATTTTTCCACTTCTGGTGGGAATTATTATTATCATATCCTCTACCACAACCACGACCACGGCCATGAACACGACCACGACCTCTACCTGACCACGACCATTTCTACGGCTGCGTCCATTATGATTGTCATTGTTATTATGAACTATCGCATTTGCTTCTGGCAATGGATCTGTTCCTGTGGGTCGTAGTTCATGGTTTTCAAATACCAATAGATTTTTTTGCTCAGCTAAAATGAGAGCAGCAATTAATTCACTATACTTCTTATAGCCTTGCATTCTATATTGTTCCTGTAGGACAACATTATTTGGATGGAAAGTGGAAAATGTCTTTTTCAGTAATTCATCGTCAGATTTTGGCTCTCCACATAATTTCAAAATTGAAGTAATTCTAAAAAGTTCAGAATTATATTCACTTATAGATTTTTTATCTTGTAATCGCAAGTTATTCCATTCATATCGAGCTCGTGGTAGATATACTTTCTTTAAGTGATCATACCTGTCTTTCAGCTATTTCCACAGATCTGCAGGATCTTCAATAATCAGGTATTCTGCTTTAAGTCCTTCATCAAAGTGACGATGGAGAAGAACTAGGGCCAATGCGTTATGTTGTGCTGAGGCATGATTATTTTCAATGATACATCTTTCAAGACCCAGTGATTTTAAATGTATTTTTGCATCGACCATCTAAGTTAAGTAGTTTTTCCCGGATACATCAAGAGGAGCAAAATCAAGATTTTTCAAATGAGACATATTTGAAAATAAAATCACACCTTACTTTAGGAATATTTGGTTGGATTTTTTATAGAGCAGCGTCGTGATGATAACGTATTGGAAATAAAATATAAATGCAAAATTATTATAGCTAAAAGAAGAGAAGCATAGAGAGAATATGAAAGAGATTTTATTTCTTATCTCTAAGGTATATTGAATAAGAAAAATTGAATCCTATTTATAGGAAAACTCAATGGCATAAATCGTAAATAACAAAGAAACATAAGATCTCACACATAGTATTACATAGTAACCTGTATAGTGTTTGACGGCTAACGCATCAAATTTTTTCAACATTTGCATAGTAACCGCACAGTAATTGGCAGCTACCAGCATCAATTTTCAACATAAACGATCAAAAGGGAGATCAATTAATGTTTAAAGCTGTCTATATTATTAATAAAGTTGGATTTAAGACTTGATTCACTCTATCAGTACATGAGTCTAAATTGATGTTACTCTTAGATCCAATGTACATATATCAGTATATATGGTCTAAATTAGTTTATCTTTATAAGGATAAGTTGATCAGAATAAAAAAGCTCTGAAAATCTGTAAAGAAAATTTGATCTATCATTTAAATTGTTATACGTTGTTAGACGTGGGCATGCGCTGGACCTGGCTCGGGATCTAGTCAAGCCCTTACTATAAAGGTCGCAGCTCAAACCTTACACAACTTATAAAAAGTTAAAAATGGATTCGGACAGGACCGGACCTGACTTTTATAAAATAATAAAAGTTCATGCTCCCATGACCTAACAATTAATTTTTATACAAAAATATAATATTTATTATTAAAAAAAATACTTATAATTACATAATCACACTAAATTCATTACATAAATGGCAAAATTAAATTTACATGTTAAACTTAAAATTTTTTTGAAATTTCAACGAAATTCACTTTTTTTTATTAAGATTATATGATACATATATATCAAATATGATACTATTTTCAAGGGCCCGAGCAAGTCAGGTTTAAATTTTTATACTAAAGCAAACTCAATTTATATTTTGTTGAATTCATTTCGAGTTCAGGCCTAATCGAGTTCAGGTCTAATCTAACATATTTTTCAATTACTTTATCCAAAACCATCTCAGTGAGTATACCCGCAAGTCTATCCAAGGTTTATATGCCGCACAACCACACATAATAAATTCTAGATGCGACTACCGACAAAGTTGAAAGAGTTGCAATTATTATTCTTCATTTTTTTCTTTGTGTGATTATTTGCCTTCATTCAATAATATCATGGGCCAGTTTGGCCGTGTTTTTCCAAGCTGCTTTTCCGAGAAGTTCAATTTTCA
This sequence comes from Euphorbia schlechtendalii, assembly GCA_949673415.1. Lineage (NCBI taxonomy): Eukaryota > Viridiplantae > Streptophyta > Magnoliopsida > Malpighiales > Euphorbiaceae > Euphorbia > Euphorbia schlechtendalii. The sequence goes on along the minus strand of CATIWQ010337434.1, from coordinate 5,054 downwards.
AACTTTTCCTATAAGCAGCAGAAGTGATTTTGGAAAAAATAAGTCAGACAGTTCTTAATTAAATAGTATGAAGAACTAAACTGTGTTGTTCAAATTCAAAATCTGTAGTTATATAAAAAGTTTGTGAAAGTAACTTATTAGGATAGCAGCTTGAAAAGCAATACCAAACAGACCCTACATAACCATATATGCGGCCCCAAAACTTGACAAGTCATTCAACTGGAGCAATTAGATTTCAATTGGAATTGAACTCTTCCAAATCACTCTCAACCAGTATCCTCCCAAAGATCTGGTACACACATCTTTATTTGATTGCTTTGGATCGTGGCTGATGCAGTTTTCTCTCTAACGGCACACGAAATTTTCTATCAATTGTACCGGGATCATTGGTTCATATCCATTGCATCACAACAATTGACTCGACTTTGTTTCAAGAGGTATATCATTATCTCAAATTTTTGTTATAATTTCTATTATTTTCAACATATATGTCAGAGCCAGCAGACAACGTATTCTACTAGAATCATTTTAAATCGATCAAAACATAAAATTCATAAAGTGTTTATTATATTATTTTAATGAAATAATATTTTTTAGAATTAATTTATGAATATATTAAACTAATTTTTGTGCGAAAATAGTTCCACTTTTACTTCAAAATTACTAATCGTAGAATAGAAAATTGGCGTAAATATATTTAGTCGGAAAATGAAGTTTGTGTAGTAAACTATGCTATAAATTGATTCTAATTGTTTAGTATATAAACGTACTTCACCAAAACACCGAGCAAGCCAAAATTTTGTGATCGGAATATTTCCAAGTGGCGGCACGTGCTGCGTCTCGCAGTGGTCATTGATCACCTTTTTACTAAAGATTTATGTTTTTAAATTTTTGGCAAATATTTAATTTTTTAAGAAATATGCTACATTTTGGGAAATTTGTTGATTGTTTGTTTGAACCCACAACTACATATTTCTGGAATTCTTGAAATCTGGTCACCAGATTTCGAAATGTTACTTTTTTATATTTAAAGTAATTAAATTTATTTATGTTCATAGAAAATTTAATGTAAATTATTTTGAAATATTTAAAAATGGTTTGATATGTATTTTATTATGTATCAGATTAATTGATATATTTATTGATTGTCAAAGAATGCATATAAGTATGTATAAAATAAAATTTATTTTAACCAATTTATTACAAAAATCTTAAATTATTAATCAATAAATAAAAAACTATTAGAAATCGGTGGATTATTTGGTTGATGTCCAATGGGTTGATTGTTAATATGTAATGGTTGATGTATTGGTACGTAAACTTAGAAAGTGGCTGATTGTTGATGATCACGCACAGTTATTTTATGGTGTGATTATGGCTGATTAGCTTGGTTATTTATCAACACTCAATATAAATAGAGACGATTTCCATAATTATATGATGCAGAGAACAATACCTAATATATATTAACCCCTTGTTACTTTTGCTCTTACTGTATCAATATAAGCTTTATTTATATTATGGTTTATTTCTAACACTTTATCTGCATAAAGTTGCTCTATTATCAAAACACAAATTTGCTGAGGTTCTGGTTTTTGGGATTGTCAAAGAAAAGCTCCCTAAGGCAATTTCAAGTAAGGTGTAATTTCGGTAAGACTGTTTTCGACATTTTTCTCTATAAATATGTCAAAACTGGCATACATTGATTTTATGGTTCTTGATGTTTCTGGGAACAATTATCTTTCATGGGCGTTGGATGTAAAGATTCATTTAGACTCAATGGGTCTTCGTAAAACTATATATGAAAATAATGATGCAATAGTGCAAGAAAAAGCAAACATTATGATTTTTCTTCATCGTCATCTTGACAATGCTCTAAAAGAAGAATATTTTCCCATCACAGATCCTGCAGATCTTTGGAAAAGTTTGAAAGACAGATTTAATCACTTGAAGATGATATTATTACCAAAAACCCGTTTTGAATGGATGAATTTGCATTTACAAGATCATAAATATGTGAACGAATATATTTCTGCTTAAAATAATATCCACATTAGAATTACGTGGAGAAAAGGTCAATGATGATGATTTATTAGAGAAAATTTTCTCTACTTTTGATGTAACAAATATGCTCCAGCAGAAGCAACATCGAGGAATGAATTTCAAAAAACACAGTGACTTAATGTCATTTCTCCTTGTAGAAGAGCATAATAACCAACTTTTGTTGAAAAATCATGATTCATGTCCCATAGAATCTAGTGCATTTCTTGAAGTGGATGCAACATCATTCTCTGACGTAAATGCAAGATCTCACAATTATTATTTTAATAACCGTGGGCATTGTCATGGTCGCGGAAATTATCATGGTCGTGATCGTAAAAATGAATATGGTAATTATTTTCACCTAAAATGGAGAAGTAGCAATAACCACCAGTGGAAAAAATCAAAATCAAAGTTTTGATAAAAATAAAATGTTCAAAGTAATGAAAGTATATGCTAGCGTTCTGGTATGATTGACCACTAGTCACAAACCTGTCACAATACACAACATGTGATTTTTCTTTACAAAGAATCACAAAATAAAAGATTGATGCAGAGAGGACCAACATCTTTGACAATAATGGACCCACTAATATTTCCTAGTTAATTATGACATATTTCTTTACAACGCACTTTATAATGAGTATTATTTTGTGTTATTTATATTATCTATATTTTATTGTAAAAGTATCATGTTTATTTAATGATAATATTTTTATTTTTTTATTGTTACGAAGATATGAATTCCTATGAATAATACAATTGTAAAACAACACTTTAAATAGTCATTTACTCCTTTTAAAGAGCATATGAATAGCATTACATTGTCACTTAAGCTTTTGCATTACATGTTATACTTATTTTTCTCCCCGCATAGTTTCACCTTTGTACATTTTCATATTAAGGTTCTATTCTTTTCAACCTATAAATATATGTATTGAATAGAATTGAATTTATTCAATGTACGTTTTTACTTATACATACATATACACGCAATTTGACTTTATTATTCTTATGATAAGCCTATTTAATAATTAATATTGTTGACAAGAAAACCTAGAATAACATATTAAACAAACCTTAACACACTTCAGTTTCTACTAGATTGAAATTGTGGAGAAAATGGAGAGAAAGAAGAAGACTGTTATATGGGATTTGCTTGAAAATGGGAGGAATTGGAAAATTTGGAAGATCAAAAGTAAAGAAAAAATCACATATTCTGGATTAGGTGTCTTCAAGTATGCCCTCCACTTAATTCTTTACGAGAAGACATATATGAAAGAGAAAATAAATAATGAGAGAAAGAAAATGAAAAGAAAATAAAAGAACAAATCAGTGACACTTGTCAAGACAAGAATTGCGGCGGAGATATACAAAGAAACATCAATTTGGAGCAACAATCTTCTTACAAAAGTTAGGTTTAAACTTTTGTAAAATTGTAAAGTGAAAATCACCTATTTGGAAAACAGCAAACTCAAAAACTGACAATCATTATTTTTGTTGGTATTTGCAAAGAGTGGTACCGAAATGTCATGTTTGTTCTGTATTTCCTTAATAATTACGGGGCAAAATAATGCGGATATGTCACTGTACATTTTCTAAAAGTGCAAGACTCAAATATCAATTCTTCTTTTTAGGTAAATTTAAGTTTCAAATTTCACAACCTAAAAAAAACATTGATTTCTTCTCATCTTTCTTCCTATAAATCAATTGTCATTGTCAAAATTGGAATTCTCAAATCTTTGTTCAGAATATCTTAATTAGGTATACACCACGTCATAAAATAGTTGCCTTGAATAGGTGTCAATTGTTGTGAAAAAGGACTTGTAACCACCCTTTATGAAATTGATCGAAAATGGTTGCTTATATACAAATTCCTTAAAAAAAATGCAACTTTGGATGACCCTTTAGAAAAGCGTGAAGGGTATGTGAGCAGCATATTTTAATGACAGGAATAAATCCCACTCTTGGCCCTTCTCAAAATAATTTATAGAATAAAAGAATCTGAACAAAAAAGGAAAATTGAACTAGGAATACACACATTTTGTCTCTCTCCTCTCCTCTTTCATTCACTACACGAAATCGAGTATTTTGCGATAACCAATATTGTCACTGAAACGTAAATTGTTGTCACAAATGATAATATGTGACAATAAATAATTGTCACAAGATCATCGTTAATATGAGAGTTGTTAATTATATATTTGTCACTATTGACAAGCCCAATTTTTGTACCAAAATGTTATCACAAGTATTTAAATATTTTTTTGACATTTTTTGTTGATATTGAAAAGAAAACACAGTTGTCACAAAATGAACTTCTTGTCACATATAATACATCAATTTGAACTATAACTACACAAAAAATTAGTAACAAATAATTGTTTATTTTGCGACAACATTTGTTGTAATGGAAAAGAAAATATAGTCATCGTAAATGGTCTATTTGTCAAAAATAATATATCATAACTAGTGTTTTAAAAAGCGCTAGGCGCTAGTCGGACGGCAAGAACCTCCGGGGACTCAAACGAGAATTAATCGGGTCCTAGGCGAGGACTAGGCGATTTAATATTTTAAAATATTTAATATTTATTAATGAATTATAATAATAAATTTAACTAACACATAAATTTTTATATAATAAAATTAAAAATTTATGTATCAACATTTTTCTAGGTTTTGGTGAGGCTTTTTTAGGCTTTGGTAACACTTTTCTAGGCTTTGGCAACACTTTTCTGATCTTTGACAACACTTGTTTAGATTTTGGCGACACTTTCCACCTTGACCGTCTGATTATATAAAATCGAGGCAGTGTTCCAAAAAATCCTGCCAGGCGAAACAGAGATCATAACGAACTAATCCATATGACAACTTTAAAATGTCATCACTGAAATAATTATTTGTGATAATAAATCGTGTCACAAAAATATTCAAACACTGCCACACATAATATATATATTGTGATAATAAATCGTGTCACAAAAATATTCAAACACTGCCACACATAATATATA
>CATIWQ010337417.1:0-12679 GCA_949673415.1 Euphorbia schlechtendalii | reverse complement strand
TCAATTTTTAAAAGTATGTTTTCGATTTTCTAGTAATTCGCATGAAACTTTGATCTTTTGAAAACAAGTAGTCCTTTTAAAATACTTAGAGTTTGGTTGCTTGATGGTAAACTTACATAAGCAAGTTTAATGAGGTCAATTAACCAAGATGGACTAAAAATTAGAACTTTTTTTCAATAACTTTGCCTAAAATGGACCAACTGCAACTTAACCCATTTTGTAGTAAGGATTTGAGCCGTTGAACTTGATTTGGTAGTACTTATCAAGACCAAATCTTTGATCACTTGCACAAAATGATAAAGGCATTAGGATTCACCCCTCTTTTTGACCAAAAAGCCACCCTTTAAAATGAATATATCCTTAGATAAGCCCCATTGAGCCTTTTAACCTGTTTTCTTTCTTAAACCACACAATAATTTAACCCAAAAGCTTTTTCACTTTGATTGCTCTTATTCACCCCGGATTTTACTAAGAATTTTCATTAAATATAGCAAGTTTGTAAATCAAATTGGTTGCTAACTTGTGTTTTCTACAATCAATTCAAGGAAATCTCATGAGCTTTCTTTAATCCTTTACTTAAAAATTCAACCTCAATGTTAGTCAATTTTACCAAAATAAAAACAGTGAGAGAGAGAGAGAGAGATACAATAAAAAAAAAGAATGATTAAAAGAAAAAGAAAAGAAAAGAATAAGCAGAAAAAGAAATCAATCAATTGTTTTTCCTCAAAGCAAGCTAAATCTTACCATCATACAACATGAAAGCTTGCTTAAATTCTCTCTTATTTTGTTAAAAAATGCTTAGATTGTTCTACTCTTATTCCTTGTGCTTTACTTCTTCTTTTGATTGTATGAGTTGGTGACTGAAACTATGATACAACTTGCTGTTTATTATTTGGAAAAATCCTTAACACACAAAAGCCCTTTTCTTGACACACCCAACCCTAAGCCTACTTTACAACCCTTCATAAAGTCCTTTTGATTATGTTAGTGATCAAAACATAGTGGTGGAGATAGGACCGATTATTAAGCTTATAGACTTAAGAATGTTGTGTATAGCTAATGAGAGAATTATGAAAACTCACCCGAAACACCTTGAGTGAATTGAGTGAAATCCTTTGGTGAGGCAGTTTTGTTGCATTGATTGACATTATTATTAATAAATTAGCTCTGATTTATAGTCCTAACCTTTTTCTAAAGCTAAGTTAACTTGTTGATGCGGGTGCGCTCATCTTCTTTCTTAATCCATGTATTCTCCTTGGACTATTCAGTTTTTCAAAAGAAATAGGTGGAATGTTGGTTGCTGTCCTTAATTTTTATATAAAAAAATCGTTTGCTTTTTTAATTTTCATGTTTTATGTTTTGCTTGAGGACAAACAAATGTTTAAGCATGGGGATATTTGACAAGTGCATATTGTACCAAGAAACTACAAGTATAAATGGCTTTAAAATTACCTAATTCGGAGTTGAATTGTAGAAATTATAAAGGATTATCTAATTTTTGTAGGTTGCTCTCAATGGTAAGCTGATTGCTAAAAAAACTAGAAGGAAAGCAAGGAAAGTGGGTTGTATAAGGCTGCTGGACATAACCTACAGCCCATTAGATGAGAGGAAGCGCAATCCACTTTTGAAGTTGATATTTTGGAAAGGAAGTTGACCATTTTAACCCTGCAATGTTGGAGAAGCCCCCTTAGTTTGTTGATGACGCCACTTGTATGTGGTGTAGGACTTTTTGTAATATTTTACGTGCATGTGGATAGACATTAGAGATTTGACAACTTGCCTTCACTTGTGTATGGGTGTAAGATTTCTTTATATTATTTTAAGTGCAAGTGGACTTTCTAGATTAGTCCACTTACCCCTATAAATAAGGGAGCTTTTGGACTGGTTAGGGAGGGGATTGTTGTGTTGCTTTAATCTCTTTTAATTAAATATTCTATTTTTCACATTTTATTTATTGTTCTATTTATTGTTCTTGTATTCTTTCATGTTTATGGCTAACTAATTTTCCAGCAAGCTAAGCCAGCAAGTTGACTGGGCTGTTAAGAGGTTTTATTAACTTTCTTCTTTTATTTTAAAATCATCTTAAGATTGATTATTTTGTGTTTGATATTTAATGTCTCATAAATCTGGCCAAACTTATGTTTAGTGGAATCAAGAAGGACCGAAAGGTGAATTGTGAACATGGAACTAACACGAAACGCACACTTCACACGTACCGAAAGGGATTAGGAGTGTGCTAGGGGTTTCTATTAAATTTAATAGAATGCTTGCTTGTTCTTAATGCTTAAAGTGTAACTGGCATGTGGAGAAATCTTGGAGTGAAACCTTATAGAATCTAAGTAATATGATAGTATGCTGAGCTTAGTGAATGTAGTGTAAGACACCTTAGATCTACGTGCTAAAACATGTTAAAATAATAGAAGGAAGTTACCTCTAAGCCTATTTAACTTGCTGGTGATGCTTGTGCCTTTATTTATTGTTAATTCCAGTCACAGTAATCTATTTTCAGTTTAAAGCAATCATAAATTTCACTACTTTGTTTATTTTACTCATCTATCATGACTTATTAATGTGCCAATTTACTTAAGAGATTTAAATATTTCCCTTGCTCCCTGTGGGATGACACTTGGTCTTGCCACTTGCTACTAAAAATGAACTAGTATACTTGCTAGGTACATTCAGGCATCATCACCTATATGGTTATGATCGATGGTGCTCGATCCCATATTTCTTCATTAGGTCTGATGTAGCTCCTTGGAATTGTACTCCGTTATCCGATACTATGTGATGTAGGATACCATACCGGCGAATATATGCATTTCTACAAACTTGGCCATCTTCTTAGCAATGATGTTGGTGTAAGATTCAGCTTCCACCCCTTTTGAAAAGTAGTCAACTGCTACTATAATGAAGCGATGTCCATTAGTCGAGTTTGGTTGAATCTCGCTAATGATGTCGATGTCCCACGCTGAGAATGGCCAAGGAGTGGATAAGCTGTGGAGCTGGGATGGGGGTAGATGACTAATATGCAATCTATGACCATTTTTGTCTAGTAGTACACTTGTCTTTGTATTTTCTTGACCAATGCCATCCCATTCATGTGTGGCCCACAATCTCCTGCGTGCACTTGCCTCATTATCAACAGTGCTTCTTGTTCTGTAAGACATCTCAATAGCATCCCTTCTGATGTTCATTTGAACACATCCCCTTCTATTAAGTGAAATTGGATCACTAACCTCCGTAGTGAGGCTTTTTCGGAGTCTATTGCGCCCTCTGGGTATTCCCCAGTTTGCAAAATTTTGACTATGTCGAAGAACCAATTCCTAATAACTTGTTGATCTTCTGTTTCCACTAGATGATAGTAGAAGGATTCCTTTGCCGTTTGTAGAATAACAGGCTTAATTGATCGAGTTTTAGGGCTTTCCCAGATTGATGCTAACGTAGTAAGTGCATTTGCCATCTGGTTCTCATCCCTCGGTATGTGTTTGAAGATGCATTTAGAAAACTTTTATGAGACCTTCCATACTGCTTCAACATAAGGGCGAAGCCATTCTTCTCTTATCTCCCAATCACTTGTTACTTGTTTTATAACCAGAGCTAAGTCCCCAACTATCGATACTTCTCTTGTTCGCACCTTTCGAAGTGCCTCTAACCCAAACAGGTAGGATTCGTATTTTGCACCATTGTATGTTACTGAGAACTCCAATCTTTTGGAAGGAGGTATTGTGAGCACGGGATTCTGTACCAGCTCGTGCGTTCGATGATGACGGTTTTTTTTGGGATTTTATCCTTGAATCACACAATTTTCGGGTATCCTAACATATCCGAATGAGAATCCTCCTAGTCTCTAATTCAGAATAAAATTATTTAATTTTATTCAAAAATTAATTAATTAAATGAAAAATTATGAAAATATAAAAAATTCCGAAAACGAAACCCGAGCTGACCTCGTTGGTGAGAACCTCGCCAGTCTTAGCTAGGCAAGCCTCTCCATGATTGGCAAGGCCAGCCTCGCCAATGGTCTTGGCGAGGCCACGCCGGGAAAACTTGTCTTTTTATGATTTTTCAGGATTTTCCTATAAATAGTCGGGTCGTTTTCAACTATCAGGATCCCGAAAATTATCAGAGAAAAATATAGCTTTTAGAACTGCATCAACTTCCAAGAATTAAACAAACATTTTTAGACTTTTACAACAACAATTTTTACCTAAACTTAAAGGACGATGAGGATTTTCAATGGCCGATCGGATATCTTCGAAGTGGATTCGTTCCGTAACGATAAGCCTCTGAGTTCCTAGAAATGCTAAATCTCATGCTTTCGGTGTTTATCTTCTTCCTCTTCTTCTGATTTCATATGCGAACCTAGGATTTATTATCTTATTCGAATGTTGTATTTCTTCTTCATCTATTTTCTTTATTAAAAGGAGATGTATGTTAGAACACCCCCACGAAGGGAATAAAATTTATTCCTGGATAACAGTCCTCACCAATTTACCATGAGAGCAATTTCATTAATTAAAATGAGCAACCAATGTGTTAATTAAATGAATTGTTTTATTTAAATAACAAACATATTATAGCTATTGTTTTTCATTTTTAGGCCACATGGGCCTCGCTAAAATTAAATCGAAAATACGTGATATCTCCTATGCTAACCTTTGTGGATGCAGGTAGATTAGGATTATATGTATGTTTAGGATTTTAATTTTCCTTTGGGTATCACAATTTCATTCTTTTGGGAAAATGTAATTAATAGGGTAGCGGGCGATTGCATCCCCCTATTTTTGGAAGCCTTGTAATCTTTATTTTTCACATTTACTTTCCGCACTTATTTACTGCTTTGTGGATGGTTTATTTTATCGATTTATGGATGATTTATTACTCCGCCATACGTGAACCCTGCATTAAAAATCTAAAAACAACCTAAGTGTGAACATGCACAATTAAAAGAATAAGGTTTTCTGTAGATGTAATATAACGTGATCACTTAAGAAATGAACAACTTATCCCGGACCCGAATCTCTGTGTCTTAGTGGGCCGTCCCCCGCACGTTAAGCCTCATAGGATTCTAATTCCTGGAAAGAGCTAATCCAGGTGGTGACTCCACACTGATAGACGGCGGATTTGGGTTCGAACCAATTTAAAACGTTTTCACTTTTCTCTTTCAAACCTTTTTCCTAGGTCCCCGACCCGATGCACCTTTTTTACAAACACCCCGGTGGACCGCGCCTCTCATCTCTGCGCGCTCTCGGCCCACTGCTCCGTTTCGTCCGCTCACAGTGGCGACTCTGCTGGGGATTTTTCTAAAACTTATTTTTTTAAAGGTTTTAGATTGTGGATAAGTGCTGAAAATTATTGATCATATTATTCCGTTTTCTTTTAATTTTGACATGTTCATAATGACGCATTGCAGTAGAAGGGATTAGCCCATAAGTCTAAGGTACCCCTATTACCGCGAAGCTTTCTCTTGTACTAATATACCTCCCTGAGAAAAGATAGTACTTGAGCGGGTGGAGCACTTGTTGTCATATCGCATGTACCTCCCTCGTTAGAACCCATTTGGGGAGAGGCTTGGAGTGTATTTTAGTGCAACAAGAACCTTCTACATCAACAACCCATTTACAACCCTCATGTAAATAAGCCATAGGCATTTTCCCTAAGGTGTTACCCCAAATACGCGATCATGCATTATATTTTCCTGCAGGAGTGCTCCTTAGTATCCTCGCGATACTAAGTTGAACCAAACCTAGGATAGAGACTAACCAAAATCCCAACGCACGGGAGTTGTATGGTTAGAAGAAAGATATTATGTGCTATGTGCTAAATGTTTACCGCTTTCTCGCTATGCATTATACAAATATGCCATGCTACCCACAACTCTGAGTGCAGACACTTGAACACACACACTCATGATATTACTTTGCTGTCTCTCATACTTAGGACTTAGCTGACATCGAAGATCATGTCACCTTAGAATATCCTAAAAAACAACTAGAATCATATGACATCATTTACCCACGTTTTAGCGTGATGTCTACATGACGTCCGACTCCTAAGACTCCACCCTTCTGGGGCAAGCTTACCTTAGGTAAACTTAAACACAAACCTTGTCAAAGGATATCCCAGTTGATGTCCTAACTAAAGCCCACTTACCTCTGAAAACCTTACTATTCACCCAAAACGCTCATGCATCACTACATACCTTTTGTGATAATGTCCACTGACATCCAAGACTATGCCCCAATGGGGCAAAAGAACCAAAACATCCATCTATATGCTGCATACGGTAGTTATTCCCATACATTTATGGATCACTTTTTAGGGTACATCACACTTGTCACCCGAAAAGAGAACTAACATCTGTTCTCTAAGTTTTGGCTTATCACAACACGGGTAGTTAGGTCACTTCATTACATCACTACCTTACGCACTATCCCAAGGATAGATCTCAATACCAATAGACCTTCATTTACCGCATGGACTAATGATTTGTCTTTATTTTGGATGACTTTTTCTCGCATCATGGCATGCTAATCCTTTTTTCCGTAGCCATAACATTAAACACCTCACGCATCGATCACGCATCATGATTTTACATACATTCCCTAATGATCCCTATATGTATCCCATCCAGGAAAAAGATGGTCTACCAGAAAGATTAGAGTAGGGCTTCTCGCCGGTTGATCTATATTTCTCCAACCACGGCTCACAAAGAAGGAGTTCCGTACACCGACTCTAGCTCGGATTCAGAACAGAACACTTCGCGCAGTTTCTGTAACATGGCACATTAGCAGGAAGAGAATGTGATCAATGAGCAGGCTCTCGGGGCAGGCCAGAATCTCCAAACCAACCAATCATCGATGAGCACCGATATTGCTACAACAATGAATGCATTCACCAATAGTGACCAGTTTTTGTCAATCCTCAATTGTCACACTAGAATTGGGAAGCACGAGCAAGGGGAAAATGATGTAGTGCCAAATATCGGTGGCACAATCCTACCGGGGGGACCGTCATCTTCCACTTCTGTATTTCCGAGTTCTGCAACAATCACCCCTAACCTCTATCAGTTTGGCCCTGGGCAGGGTCAGCCGCAAACAGTATATGAGTCACAGGTGGGTGGCCAGTTCTTCCAAGGATAGCCGGGGCATGCTTCATTCGCACCAAGGGCGGTAGGGCTTTCAGAAAATAGGCCCTCTTCTAATTACATTCAATGTGTGGCTCAGTCCACAATGCCCAGCTGGGGCGGACCTTCTCAGACATTTCAAGGTCAAGGGTAGTACTACCCAAGTTCACAGTATGGGGGCTTCTCAGAAACCCCAAACAACATCCTTCAACAGCCTGGAATGGCTGAACTTTGGAGACAGTTCTTATTTACTCATGTGTAGGGGCAGAGGGGTGCAATCCTAGTGTAACCCATGGTCGGGGATAAGGATACTTTACCTCCAACCTTTGCTATGCCTCAGTTCGAAAAGTACACAGGCAATACAGATCCTCGCGTGCATATCACGCATTATTAAAATGTAAAGAGGGCCTTACGAATCAGTGATCGTATGATGGCCAAATTGTTCATCGTCACGTTGGAAGCCTAGTGAATGAGTGGTACAGTCATTTACCGATAGACATAGCCTACAACTGGGGATGCTTGTCCCAGGCTATGGTAGACCATTATGGGTTCAATACTTTGATAATCACTACCATGCAGAATTTGGAGGCAGTGAAGCAACAACCGGGGGAGAATTTCAAACCCTATTTCGAGAGATGGATGGTGATGCAAGTACATTTACAGACTCGCATATCTTTACCATAGATGATCGTGAAGCTGCTAGATGGTGCACTACCATCTTATCGGAAGAGGTTGGGATCTGAAACCTTTCATAGCTATCAGGAGGGTTTTCATTCAAGCTAAAAAGATAGAGCATTATGATGCAATGGATGTTGAAGTGGGGTAACAGGTTGCTAAGCCCTATTATAAGAAGAATGATTCGAACCCAGTCCAGGTGAAGACGAAGCAACAGACTGTACAATTGGTGGATGAAGAGAAGGTAGCCGCTGTTAGGTTACCTAAGGAAGAGTATCATGGCATCTCGCCATATACTGCTAATTTGGGATGCTTGTTCACCAAGCTGCGTGAACTTAATCAGTTAGAGAGCTTGAAGAAGCATGTCCATCCCAAGCCAGAGGAGAAGAATAATTATTGCCATTATCATGTGGCCGCGAGACATCATATGAACAACTGCAAAGAGCTGTTGAAAGTTATTCAGAAACTGGTGGCTAATAAGGTCATCCATGAACCTGCTCTTAAGCATAGCACGAAGAACAACCCTTTGCCAAATTTTGAGGCAAGTGTAAGAATGATTAACTTCGAGCTCCAAGAGCGAAAGGTCCTGAACTGCTTGTTTGAAGGGCTGGGAGAATTTGTGATGATGGTGGGGTCGGGAAACGATCCTAATTAGGCTTTGAAGATGCTGGAGGAAGAGGCAAGCCATCGAGGGTGCGGAGGTAAGATTAAAGCTGTTGAGATCAACCTTGCTGGGATGCCGGTATTTACCGGCCAGAAACCTACATCGGCTAGTAAGGGGGAGGAGTATGTTATGGCGATTGAGTCAGGGATGGACTCAGATAATGTGATGATGATGCTTGAATCTGAGTCAAGCAATCGGGTGATAAGAGAACGGGAAGAAGTTCCAAGGGCCAGTTTTAGCTTTGCCAGAATGTCAGTTTTTGACGGAAATGAAACACCATCCTCTTACTTATCCAAGTTCTATATCCTGTGTCGAGCACAGGGACTTTTTCCAAATATGATAGCGACGTTGTTTACATGCTCATTAGTAGGAGTGGCAAGCCAATGGTATGAGATGCAGTCGGTGGAAACGAAGAGTAACTGGAACTATATCGCTGCAGAATTCCAGATTGAGTTTACATTTCTAGAACCTCCAAAACAAACCATGCGAGATCTGTTAGCCTACGAGGGAGAGGGAGTCGCTCATCGGCTATATAAAGCGGTGGATGTTTATCTATTTGGTAATAATGGGGAGACCATCTGAACTTTCAGCAGTACAATTAATAATAAGGGGGATCCCGGGACTGGTATCGCTATCTTGTGGTAAGACTAGTAGTTCCAAACTTTGATGAGCTATCTTTTCACGCTCATCATCTCGATAGGGAGATCATGACTAGGCACCGTAATGTCCATGCAGTAGGATCAGGGATACCCACTGATTCTGTGTTAGCAATGCTATCTTGGTATAACCCGGTGGTGAACGCAGTGGTTGATGAAGACATCGAGGATGATCCTTTGGCAGAAGTGTTCTCAACAGAAGGAGGTGAACCACGAAGGGACGCAATGAAGGTGGATTCCGGGAAAACACCAATAAGGGTTCCCATTGATCTTGATGCCTATGTACCTAAGTCGAGAAGGAAAAGGAAGCCCGACGAAGGAACCTCGATTGAGGGAGAGACCATTTTTGATGGGAAGAAGCACATAAGCTTGGATGTTTACAAATTGAAGGGGCGACGTAGCTAGTGGAGGATGGAGATGACTAGTACCCTTGGGTCAATTCTACAGAAATGAGAGTGATGGAGAATGGAGTATTAAGGGTTACTCGGAGTGGTAGATTTTTCAGAAGGGATGAGACTGTACAGCTCAATGACTCCAGGCCGGAGGAAATACCAAGGGAACAGCCTGAACCACCTCTACCCCCAAAGGTGGACGAAGACATGCTAGATATAGATCCTTTAGTGAATCAATTGAAGGGAACTCAGGCCAAGTACAGTATTTGGAGGTTTCTTGAGACATCGCAGAAGTATAGAATGGGTCTAGTCAAGAGGTTGATGGAAATGCCTGCTATGCCTACAACCTCAGTAATTGAGATGTACGCTACTGTGAGCGGGCGACACGGAGCGGTTGGGCCGAGAGCGCGCGGGGTTCATAGGCGCGGTCCACCGGGGTGTTTGGAAAAGAAGAAAAAGCACTGGGTCTGCGACCCGGGAAAAACGGTTTGAAAGAGAGAAAGACGAAAATGTTTAAGATCGGTTCGAACCCGAATCTGCCGTCTCTCAGTGTGGAGTCGCCACCTGGATTAGCTCTATCCAGGAATTAGAGTCTTGTGAGGCTTAACGTTCGGGGAACGGCCCACCAAGACACAGAGATTCGGGTCCGGGATAAGTTGCTTATTTCTTAAGTGATCACAATATATTACATCTACAGAAAACCATTTTCTTTTAATTGTGCATATTCGCACTTATGTCGTTTTTGAAGTTAAATGCATGGTTCACGTATTGCAAAATAATAAAACATTCACAAAACGGAAAAATAAATCATCCACAAAAACAGTAAGTAAATGCGGAAAGTAAATGTGGAAATTAAAATTACAAGGCTTCAAAAATCAGGTGATGCAACCACTCGCTACCCTATTAATTACATTTCCCGTAAAATATGTGCAATACCCGAAGGAAAAAGTAAAATCCTAAATATACATCTAACCTGCATCCACAAAGATTAGTACAGGGGATATATCACGTATGCTCGATTTGATTTTGGCGAGGCCTGTGTGACCTCATTAAAAACATCGACGATTTAAAGTTGTTAATTTAAATAAAACCGTTTGTTTTATTAACACATTGGTTGGTCCATTTTAATTAATGAAAATGATCGCATGGTAAAAATTATGGTCTGTTATCCGGGAATATGTTTTAATTCCCTTCGTTGAGGTATTCTAATACAGAAATTAAAAAGAGATAAAAGAAGGAGAATTACAACATTATTTACAGTAAAATAAAATAATTCCTAGGTCAAAATAAAAATTAAAAAGAAAAGAAGATGAACATAGAATTTGCAGCTCTAGGAACTCAGAGGCTTTACCCTTTTGGCCTGAATCCACTTCGGCGTGTCCGTTAGATCCCCGGGAGCGTTCCTCGTTCATTTTTGTAGTTTAGCTGATTTAATGTGAAAAGGTTGATGTAAAAAGTCCAAAAATCTCCGTTTAATTCTTGGGTTTTTAGTGTAATTTAATTGAAAACAAGATTGTTTTGTTGGAAAATAAAGTGTTTATTTATCCAAAAGATAATCAGACTCGGGTTCTAAATTGATTTTAGACCCGAGAATACTTGAGGATTTGAGAAGAAAAGATGAAGAAATTTTATAAAAAAATGAAGAAATTTGGGATTCAAAACGTGTTTTTGATCCGATAAAAAGTCAGAAGAAAGTAATAAAAAACGTTTTTAGTTTTTATTCTAAAAGAGAGGATTTTTCTCTCTGAATTTTTTTTTATATTTTTTTATTTAGTTAAAAAAAAATTTAAAACGTCTAAGGAGGATTCCCATATGAAGATCGTCGGATGGTCGAAAATCGTGTGATTCGAGGATAAATTTCCCGTAAAGCCGTCATCATTGAACGCGCGAGCTGGTACAAAATCCCGTGCTCACAGCTGCTATTAGGGAAGGAATTACTCCCCCTTAAATGCCCTCTATATCTTTTGATCATTCGGAGCTACCGTAGGAACTAGGGTTGCACAACCGAGCCCTATTTATTAAAGTTCAGATTTTTGATCGACCAATGCCATGCGTGATGGTTGATGATGGCTGGGCCCTCAATCTCTGCCCTCTTAAGGTCCTACCTTATCTAGGGCTAAGGGAGGATATGCTCGCCAAATCTGACACACTGATCCGAGCCTATGACGATTCAAAGAGAGGGGTGGTAGGCACTTTTGAAGCAGAGGTCATCGCTGGAGGAGTGACCTCCGACGTGAAGTTCACTGTACTTGATATTCTAGTAACTTATTCATTGCTTCTAGGTAGGCCATGGATCCATGCTATAGGAGCAGTCCCTTCAACTCTGCACGAAAAAATAAAACTTATCCACAAGGGGAGATAAGTGACAATTGAGGCTGATGAGTAATCGATGATGGCAGTAGCTGCATTTGAGGAAAGAACAATGCAAGGAGTGAGGATTCCAATGGCCACAGAAGAAAACAAGAAGGAACATAGAACTCCAAAGGGGTATCGCTTCTTCCCCAAAAGCTTGAGAATTCATATGAAAAAGCAGGGTTTTATCCCTGGAAAAGGCTTAGGAAAGCATCATCAAGGGATTATCAAGGCTATCGATCTTGTTCTTATCACAACTAGATTGGGCCTGGGTTTCACCCTGGGAATGAAAATGTACAAGCACAAACGGCCCATGTTCTGTAACATGGTGAGCGTCTGTGAGGCGGAAGGCGCTAAGGCATATCTAGGAGAGCCAGAGCCGACAATCTTGAATGGGGAGGAAGTTAAGGGGCTCAAGATATTCAACAATGTGTTTGACTTCGTGACTGGTAAACTGATCGAGTCCCTTATTGATGCTAAACTGGAAGAGAAACCAATCCTAGCAATTACCTCGACTGAGGAATCTAGAAAAGGCGAAGCATTGGATAATGCGATAGCGGGGTTTACTAAGGCTGTTAACGAACTGATGAAGAAGGGAGATGCGCAAAATCAAGATATACCAGGCACTATCAAACTCCTCATTGAAATGCTGATGTAGATGTTCACCACTTTTCTACTGATAAGTTTAATCAATTATGGTTCCAAAATCTTGTGAACTGATGGCTATCAAATGTTCTAAAAACTTGTCTGTGAGTTCTTGACTAAACTCGTTCTGAAAGAATTATACCTAGTAATAATGCCAAAAATTTGTTCA
>CATIWQ010337404.1:0-11486 GCA_949673415.1 Euphorbia schlechtendalii | reverse complement strand
AAGTCTGCAACAGCTCCGGAGAGGTAGGCGAAATTGGCCGAACTCCGTCATCAAATATTGTGTTATTTTTCCACTATTATTTTTTCGCATTCCATTAAATCTGGTAGTACGGGAATTACCGCGTTTATTCCCCAACAAATAGAATCTGTTTTGGATTTGAGAATAGTTCTTATGCACGTCTAAAGTTATTTATGGGGTTGAGAGCTTTGCTTCACCATTGGCTTCATATGCAATATATGCATTCATTAACTGGACAATCCATTCCAGAATTAAGTGATGAAACAAGCGAGACTGTTTAATGCATGTATCTTGTTTTCTTGTGTTTTTGGATATTCTGTCATGTTCTCCTTAATTACCAAATGGATATTCTGTGCATTTGGTTATCGGAATTTAACCTCTTAAATTGTTTATTAATGGCAGGAAAAATTTGAAATAGGAGGAAGAAAATTAGCTTTTCAAAACATTGGACCTATGGGCTGTATACCCCTAATGAAACTACAGGAATATATATATATATATATATATATATATATATATATATATATATATATATGGAAAAACTGTTAAAATTTTCGAAACATTGCGTTACTTAAAACAGCAAAAGAGTTGGAGAGTACATTAGAAGGATTCAAATATTCGATTTTTGACTATTGTAGTACACTCTACGATATCATAAAAAACCATACACTTTTTGATTTCAAGGCGTTCCTTGTTGCGACCCGGAAATCGGAATTGCACACTTTGGATCATGCAGCAATGTAAATAAATATGTATTTTGCCACGTAACTTCAAACAATAATATTTCTACAATGTGATCATGCTCAGAATGTTAAAATTTGGTTTAATTTTTGGATCAGCGGCCGTCTCAACCTTTGCGCTAAGGCCGCACGAGTTTCTGAATTGTCAATTTTAATAATTATAACATTATAAAAATCGTAATTTGTTTTTCTTTGCGGGAAAAACGGCCTGTATCTTGCAACTCTTGAGAACTATGGACCCGGAAATATTATAAAAACTTGAATTAAGATCAAATTACAAACAGAGTGTTGGTTGTTGTGGATCAGTAAATTGAAATGGAACATGCGCAGTTAAAGAATTTGAATAATGCAAAAATGCGAGTGAACATGTTTTTTATTATGGAGTACATCAAAAAGAGAGAGTTAATATATTATTTTCTCAACTTATGTGGAATTATTTTCTCAACTTTGTTTATGGCCTAAAGTGTCAGGGGGTTGGGTCTGAAATGTATTGACGATGTTAACACGGAATGCTTGCAAAACTCTCCCATAGGGTTTTATTGTTAACGATAACAGCAGTTGTATGACTCTACTACGGAATCGTTTCCTAAAAAATGAGGTGCCACTGGAACGTGTTTACAGCTCCAGCGTTTAAATCGCTGTTCGACCGATTTATGAAGTGATTCGGCACCAGATCAGATGGTTTGTTAGGGTGAATTCGGACTTAAGCTTTTGGAACTCAGAATAGATATCTCCGACGATAGCAGACCAAATGAATTTGGGACAGCTAGAGAGACAGCGGAATGCGGCCAAGGTCAGTGATATCTTACGAAGGAAAGGTATCCATATCGTTTCAATTTGTTCTTTGTGCTTACAGAGTTGCGAAGATTGTGTAATCAATTATTTGTGCATTGTCAATTTGCAAAACAAATTTGGACAGTGGCTATGTCTTTGTTTTGTCGTTCATTTAGTCTAATTGATGATCTCAAGAATACGATTGCAAATGCTTTTGTGCATCGTTTCAGTCCCCAAGTGTAGATTCTACGGCAGTCTTGTATTGTTAATGTGATTTGGATAATTTGGGTAGCTAGGAATAAGCGTGTTTTTGAAAATGTCAGCCCGATTATACATCGGTCATTTCACCTTCTTTGGTATATTCTCCGTAGAACCAATCGCTTGGATTTTGGAAAAATTTGGAATTCTGATTATCTTGCGGCAATATATGGTCTCAACCTTGTGGTGTCGCATATTTTTTCGTGAGGGAAATGAAACTGCAGACGCTTTAGCAGCTCGTGGACGTATTTCGAATGTACATTCTGATTGATACAATCCCTAGTTTCTATGTAGATTTTTTAATCCATTGTAGAAGTGGCAAGTGCATGTACAGGTTAAGGATGGCAACGGGCCGGATCCGTTTTAATATATTGGAATCGGATCCGGCGGGTTCATAATTCACGGATCCGGATCCGACGGATCCGGTCCAAAACGGGTCCATGTAATTAACATCAAATTCTTAGTTTCAGCTTCCATACTTGTACATTTCACCTTATTTTAAATAGTTTACACGCTCATTTAATTATGTTCATGCAATTGGATTTACGTGGATATCAAATAATATTAATTATCCAATATTTACGGGGTAAATAATAAATAAAAAAATACAATTAATATTTAATTACGGATCCGGGTCCGGATCCGGGTTTCATTATCCGGACCCGGACCCGTTTCATGGACCCGGACCCAGACCCGGATCTAACGGGTCTATAAAATTGAGTTCCGGACCCTAAAAAACGAATCCGGACCGAGTCAGGGATCCGTTGCCATCCCTAGTACCGGTTCACTAAGTGTCTCTTTTTCTCATTTTTCAAACTTTGTTATTCATATTTTTTAATAAAGTAAGGTAGGGCAGTTTCGTTAGCTGGGTGCCATCCCTCCACCCTTCTTGCTCCTCCAAGTTTCATTAAAAAAAAAAAAAAGACAATCCAACATTATATAATTTAAGGGGCGTGAGACAATCTAGGAGTCATGCCGAGATTATGAAACAAACCTTGCTCAATCGAAGAATTCCACATTATATAACGGTATTATGAAAGTCAGCCTTGGGAATCCAAACCCAAAGCTAACAAAGAGTGAGATGAATGTTGGTACTGCCTCCGTTTATTAAATATTATCATTTTAACTAATTCATAATTTTTAAGATAACAATAAATCGAATGAGCTGATTTACTAACTTACCCTTTAATAAATGTCATTAATATGTTTAAATATTGATTCCTATGGTCTTCTCATCTTGTAATTGGTGCTTAAAATATGGTTTATCTTGAAAGTTGAACAATTTAATAGGGGTAGGAATGGAAAACTTAGAAAAAAAGCACGTTGGAAATACAAAATGACAATAAAAAAGAGACACTAAAATCCCTCTAAAACGACAATATTTAGTAGACGGAGGGAGTAAAACAGAGATAGCTTGGAAGATTCCGTCACGAATACGCTGTCAGTTTGAAATTTATTTTATCAGTTCACCAAACTTTCAATCGGATAAAATCAGAAATTTTGTCAAGAATGAGAATTTAGTTTTGCTCTGAAAAACAACCGAATTTTTCTATATATTTTTACCAGTTTCTTTTGGTGAAATAAATAACCAAAACATCAACAGACACACTGTTTCGGGTAGTAGTCATGTTTAAAAGACATGTTTTTTTTCCAGGTTTCAGTTGTGTCCAACAAACACATTGTATCGGTTCAAATTTCATTTTTCTGACAAATTTTTCAAAGGATGTGTATGTTTAGGAATAAAAAATTTCAGGGCTGACCAGTGATGATGTACTCTCCCCCCACCGAACCTTGATAATGCACTTTATCACCATCGAAACTTTGAACCACATGTCTTCAAATTTCTTTTAATGCATTTTTTTGACAAATATCCAACTCATACTTTCATTTCATGAGTTGTGATTCTTAGATCTTGCATGTGAACCCCTAACACTTCTCCTTGTACTAGCATTAATTCTTTATCTCTCATAAGGATATTTGGTGACCCACTTCACAAGTCCTTAAGATCATTTAAGCTCTGAAACCATTGTTGCCTTTTTAAGAAACCGAACTCAAGATCACATTTCATGAGTTCACTAGGCACACTTTTATTATGAAACATTAATGCATATCTATAGGCTTACAAGATAACCATACCATAAATTTTCAAAATACAAAATTCAAATATCATATTTTTATCTAAACTTTATCTCATAATTATCATCTAAACAAACTAATTAAATTAAATGATATCATAACAAATGTTGTAATCAAAATCTAACAATTTCTGTGTTTTCCATTGTTAAAACCTTCAATTGCAGAGTTATTAAACTCTTTTCAGGCTCGGGAATAGAGGAGATCTATGAGGGAAACTGGGGTCATTGGGGGAGATCTTCCAATAAGACATCAGGAAGAAAAAAACTTTCAGTGGAAGCAAACTGGTTTAAATAATGAGCAAAACACAGTTGATCGTAATTATGGCAAAGGTAGAGGCTCAAAGAATACACTCCTTGCAAATATTGCGACAAAAAATATCATTCACCATTCATATATTGGAGAAGACCAAATGCCAAATGCAAGAAGTGTAATAAGCTCAAACATGAAGCTATAATCTGTAAAAGAAAGAATCAGCTTTGAAGAACTTCACGAAAGTTACAATAAATCGATACAGATATTGCTGGACCACTAAGGATTCCATCTCTGTAAGGTAGCCTCCACTTTATTTTTCTTTATTGATGATTTTACAAGAATATGTTGGATTTTTTCCTCAACTGCAAGTCAGAAGTGGTTGAAGTTTTTCGGAAGTATAAAAGAATGTCGGAGAATCAAAGTGGCTACAAAATTCAAGCTATAAGGTCTGATAATGGGACTGAATACACCTCATCTCAATTCAAATTATTGTGCGAAGATGTTGGGATTGAACATCAACTTACAACTCCATAAACACCATAACAAAACAGAGTTAGTGAGAGGAGAAACAAATATGTGATCGAGATGGTGAGATTTTTATTGCATAAGAAGAATTTTTCTAAATGTTATTGGGAAAAAGCTGCCAACACAATCATATTTCTTCAAAATCGACTTTCAAGCAAGTCGTTGAAGGATCAAACACTGTTTGAGATCTGGTATGGTTTTAAGCCTTCGTTGAAATTTCTTTAAGTGTTTGTTTTTGTTAAGTTAATTTTGAAATTAATTTAGTAGTTAAGTGTGAACAAGTTGATTAGCCATTTTTTAATAGTTGGGCAAAATTCCAACATGTGTTAATTCACATTAATGTTGAAAATTTTGACTAGTGTGATAGATTAGTTACAATTAAAATGGAGGCTAAACTTTTCTATAAATAGCCATGAGATTATGGTATTTGAGATTATCCAACAATTAACAAAGAAGAGTGTTAATTGAGAGCTTGTGAGAGAGTTAGAGAAAATTGAGTTCGGTAATTTTCTCTGGGCGATTGGGGTCATCGGGGAGTGTAAACACTTGAGTAGTCTTGTAAATCTCCAGTTATTCTTAATGGAATTTCTCTGATATTCAGTTTTGGAAGTAGGTAGTTGGGCTGAACCACATTAAATCCTTGTGTCCATTTATTATTTTCTTGCTTAATTTTGTTATCCACTTGCTAGTTAAATTATTCCAAGAGAGTTACTATCACCGAGCAGTATTCCTAACAAATTGCTATCAGAGCGGTTGTTGTCGGTACTGATATTTTTTTATCAGTATATTTTTCACGGTGCAATTTCTTAGCTCTTTTGTTACTAGAGTAGTTTGGAATATTTAATTGATCGTTGACATGGCGAGCCAATAGTCAATGATGCGATACGAAGTGGAGAAGTTCGATGGCAAGAATGATTTTAATTTATGGCGAATTAAAATGAAGGCATTGTTGGTTCAACAAGGACTATTAAAAGCTCTTGAAGGAGATGAAGCTTTGCAAGAAAAATATGATGATGATGAAATTGGAGAGATTGTCGAGAAAGCACGGAGTTCGATTTTGTTGTGTCTTTCTAATAATGTTCTAAGAGAGGTTGCTGGAGAAAGTACCGCTGCTGACTTATGGAAGAAGTTGGAGTCACTCTATATGATCAAGTCATTCACCAACCGTTTGTATTTGAAATAACGGTTATATTCTCTACGGATGCAAGAAGGATCTTCGATGAAAGATTATCTTGATGAATTTAATAAGATAATTTTGGATTTGAAAAATATCAATATCAAAATTGAAGAAGAAGACCAAGCGATGATGTTGTTGTGCAAGTTGCCATCCTCGTATGATAATTTCATCGACACCATAATTTTCAGTCGGGACACTATCATGGTGGAACGTGTCAAATCAGCTTTGAACTCAAAAGAGTTGAAGAAGAAAATTGATGGTGATGAATATCATGATTCGGCAAGGGTCATGGTCACGAATGGTAGATTTGGCGAAAAGGGATCTAGAAGCAAATGGAAATCCAAATACAAGAAAGTCAGATGTTATGAATGTAATGAAATTGGGCACATAAGAAAAGATTTTCCAAAGTGGAAAGATAAGAGGGATAGTGACTCAGATGATTCTTGTGACGAGTCAAATGTTGTCATTGAAAGAATAAATTTCATAGATGTCATTGATGTGTTAGCAGTGTCAGAAGAAAGTACCGAAGATGTGTGGATTCTTAATTCTGCTTGTACCTTTCATATGTCTCCTAACAAACACTGGTTTTCTACTTATCAAAAAGTTGACGGTGTAAAAGTGATACTTAGGAACGATAAAGAACTTGTGGTAGTTGGTGTTGGTACAGTCAAAATCAAGATGTATGATGGTATGACTAGAACACTGGAGATTCGACATGTTCCGGAATTGAAGAAAAATATGATTTCGTTGAGTCAGCTTAATTCCTGAGGTTATCGATTTTCTGCTTGAGGTGGAGTCTTGAAAGTCCATAAAGGTGGCACAATTGTGATGAAAGGAAGAAACATTCGAGGCCTCTATTATATGACCAAAAGCACTATGATAGAAAGTGCTGGTGCAACATGTGGAGAAGGTCTGGTTGATTCATTTGGAGGTTTGGTTAAGCCTGTAGTGAAAAAGCAACCGTCGAAGTCTATGGTGGAGAAGTTACGGGATCTTTCTACAGTCAAGTTCGGATATGGGAACTTGATGGAAATTTGCAGGGTTTAAAATATCGGAAAAGACGATCAGGGTAATTTCAAATTAAGGTGGAGATTTGTTAAGTTAATTTTGAAATTAATTTAGTAGTTAGGGGCTTCTCTTAATCTTCCTAGGGTGGATCGAGCAAGGAAAAGTGAGAATGTTTTGGACTATTTTGTGGACGAAACTTGGCAGAATCTGCCATCTATTATTTCAACCAATTTACAGCAACAAATCCGGGGCATAAAACCGATCGGTGATCAAATGGACGCGCGTTTTTAGAGGCCGACCAGTAGCAAAAATTTCACGGTTAAATTATTTTATCAATGGTTGCAGCCCCCACTTGCTATCTGCCCCATCTCGAGAAAATTGTGGCACAAGTCGATCGCTCCATCTCACTCTATTATCTGCAGGAAGGTGGCTCGGGGATACATTTCTACCCATGATTCACTCATTCGTAAAGGCATCTATATAGTTTCACGCTGCAGCCTTTGTAAACGTCATTTCGAGGATAGAGATAATTTGTTCACTACATGTGTTTTCGCACATTCGTTGTGGACTGCAATTCAATCACTCTTCAGCAGAAACTTTGCAACTAATTCGGGCATTGATGAGCTGCTTAAGGCTACTTTTTTGCACAACTTCAGACCTTGTGGAATGCAGAATAATCAATATAATTTGGCTCATTTAGCATGAGAGAAATGGCTGCACTTTTGATGACAGGCAGCCCAATGTCTCACACTCACTCCAGTAGTTTTGGGAGATTCTCAGACATACAGATGGGATCGGATTTGGCACGATTTGGAACTCAGTAGTTGAGAATAATATATTGCACAATTTAAGGCTTACCCCAGATTGAATCGAGCTCTAAGAACGATTGAAGTTAGATGGATTAGGCCACCAGAAGATTGGATTAAAGTAAATATGGATGCTTCGACAGATAGAGCACCAGGCCCATCGGGATGTGGCGGCATTCTTAGGAACTTTAACGGAGATTTTGTTTTTGGTTTTTCTTTTTTCAGGCCAAACACATTCGCATTTGTTGCTGAGCTCGAAGATACAATTTACGTAATAAAAAAAGCAAAGGAGAATGATTGGAATTAGCTTTGAATAGAAAGCTACTCATCCTTTATAGTTCATACATTTCGCTCAAGAACCACACGAGTTCCTTGGCAAATTAGAGCAGCTTGGTTGGATTGTTTGAACATAACAAAAAATATGAGAATTTTTGTGACGCACATTTATAGAGAAGGAAATATGATCACGGACGCATTAGCAAACCATGGCCGAATCTCTCAAGACACAACCGAATGGTCATAGATCCCACATTTTTGTCGAGGATTTTTATTTCATAACCGTAATGGTCTTAGTAGTTACAGATTTCGTTAGACTATCCTATTGTTTAGGCCTTTTATTTTTGTTTCTTTTCTTTCCGAACGTTTTGTATTTCATTTTATTCAAATAAAATTTAGGGGGGTTGTTAGGAGTGGGGAAGGGCAGGTCCCCTTTTGATGCTGCACCCCGGCTTGCCTTCTGGTGTGGGCTAATAAGTGGTGTTGGCACTGAGGGACTAATGTCACCCTCACTCCTTTCTTCCTAGCCCTAACCTTATTAAAAAAAAGTGTGAACAAGTTGATTAACCATTTTTTTTAATAGTTGGGCAAAATTTCAACATGTGTTAATTCACATTAATGTTGAAATTTTTTACTAGTGTGAAACTAGATTAGTTACTATTAAAATGGAGGCTAAACTTTTCTACAAATAGCCATGAGATTATGGCATTTGAGATTATCCAACAATTAACAAAGAAGAGCGTGAGAGCTTGTGAGAGAGTTAGAGAAAATTGAGTTCGGTAATTTTCTCTGGGTGTATTGGGGTCATCAGGGAATGTAAACACTTAAGTGGTCTTGTAAATCTCCAGTTATTCTTAATGGAATTTCTCTGATCGTCAGTTGTGGAAGTAGGCAGTTAGGCCGAACCATGTTAAATCCTTGTGTCCATTTATTATTTTCTTGTTTAATTTTGTTATCCACTTACTAGTTAAATTATTCCAAGAGAGTAACTGTCACCGAGCGGTAAATAATTGCGCGGTATTCCTAACAGTTTTGTTTATGTTCCACAAAATAAGTGTGACAAATTAGACAAAAAAAAACTAATCTTGGTATTTTTGTTGGTTACAACTTAGTTTCCCAGGCTTACAAAGTCTATCATTCACAAAATGAAAAGATGGCTATATCCACATATGTTAATTTTAATGAAGAAGATAAGTAGGATTGGAATGATTCGTCTGGACTTTTACAAGTACTTAGCCTCTCTAAAGAGTTGTTGAAAGACAAAAGGCTGGAAGGCATTGATGATGTACCAATTAGAGGAACCAGGTCGCTGATTGAAATTTATTGAAGGTGTCATGTGGCAATATGGTGCAGCGGAAAGGAAAAGTGTGGATAGATACTAGTTAATATCGAAAAGTAGTAATATAGAGATCCACTAGTGCAAAAATAACCTATAGGGCTGCACTATTAATGTCGTTTAATTAAAGACCGACCGTAAAAGTGTTTATAAAACGCAGAGCAAAACAATGATATGACCTATGTGGACGGTTGTTAATTTAAGCCGTAGTTCATTCCTTCATAAGTCATAACTCCGGTGCTTAACCTACTGTTGCTGTTGTTGTTCAGCATGGACTGAGGGATTCAATATAAAATCATAAAACAGGTTAGTTGCTTGCTTGACTTTTGTTTTATGGATTCTACTTTGAATGTTGGGAATTTTTGACCTAGTTTTTTTTCAAGAAGGACAATTGAGAAGCT
The DNA here is from genome assembly GCA_949673415.1 of Euphorbia schlechtendalii. Lineage (NCBI taxonomy): Eukaryota > Viridiplantae > Streptophyta > Magnoliopsida > Malpighiales > Euphorbiaceae > Euphorbia > Euphorbia schlechtendalii. The sequence goes on along the minus strand of CATIWQ010337404.1, from coordinate 1,779 downwards.
TTAGATTCCACCATTAACCAACTCTGCGTTGATTTGAAATGGGCAGCTCAGATGAGAAAGTTGTTGTCATTATTATGGTACACGGCCTTATTAAAGGTATAGATTTATCTTGTTTTCGCGTTCAATTGTTCTGTTAGCAGTTTAATTTGTGTTCATATATACTTAATTATGGAATACCACTTTGTGATTTGTGTTATTTTCTGCTGAATTTTTGAATTTTGTTATGTGAACTGTTGTGGTAAGGTGTCAATATTTGTTTTGACTCATTTTCGGACCAGGAACTCTATTCCAGCCATTATCATTGAATGTTGCCAAGCCACTTTTCACGTTAACGGGATAACCACAATTTTATTTCTTCTTTCAAGAGGGCATTTGCTGTTTGCTAAGATCATGTTACTTTTCTTGGACAAAGGAAATGTTGAATATGTGCTTTCTGTTTCAAATTCCAAACTTGGCACATATATATTTTGTTGGTTTGTATGAGGAATGAGAATTCACATTGTATGTCTCACCAATCTCAAATGTGCTTAAAGTCCTTTCTAAGGTAAACTAATTTGAATCCTAAATGACTGTGTTCTGTGATTTATTTCGAGATACTTCCTCTTTTTTACAATTAACTCATATTTGAAGGAAGACAAGCCTCATGGCTCGATTGAAAGGCTTTATAATTTTAGAGATTTATTCATGGATGACAATCCTATATTCAACTTAGCTTAAATCCTTTGCTTGTTCAATGTGTTTTATTACGCTTGTTATTCTTAAGTGATGTTTGTTCATCTTTTGCAGTCTCATATAATATTGCTGAATTGTGATGTTTGTTGCAGTTTTTCCCTCCCAAAAATGCTTAGTAATCACATTCTTCTTTCAATACATCAACGCTTAAACTTCTTAAATTCATTTTAATGCTTCATTTTATTCTTCTACATAATATGTTTGAGATGTAATCTTCCAACAGTTGAATGCATTTTTATGTTTGCATAAGTAGCTTCAACTTCTCTTTTCCACGCAGGTTTCTGCTGAGTCAGCAAGCTAGTTTGGTGAATTGATTGCTAATCCAGTCACTAAAGAACTGTTGCACTATACAGCAAAACCAAAAACTTTTGTATGTACATATTCAATATTTAACCGTGACATCTTTTTCATATTATTCCAAATGCTGCATTTGATTCAATGTTTATTGATCTAATCAACTTGGAATTAGTCTTGGTATTTTTAAAGCAAATAGAAGGGTTTACATATCTTTGGTTTCTATTATATCAAAGTTCATTCTTAACTTATATTTAGTTCTTTGGATCCTTTTTTTCGATGCTATGGTGAAAATTTGTGGAGAATTAGAATTGTTTTAAAATTTACATTTTCATAGTTCTTATATTCTTCTTCATAATTCATATGGTATTTATTATTGAAATGGTTGATTGGGGTTTTGGATTTGTATGAGCAATGTGACTACTTTCCTCTTGGATTCTGTAGTGATTTTCCCTATCTAGTTTTGGACTTTGTAGACACTCTTTCATAGTAATTTCTCGTTAATTATTTGATTAGCCACCGAACTCTTCTCCTTTGATTTATCCTCTTTCTCTTTGATAAAAAGAATCCTCTATTTTTCACAAGTTGATTGATGCTTTTGCACTTTAATCATGATGTGGAGGAAGGGCAAAATGCTAAGGAATTGGAAGAAACCCAACATCAGCTTAGTTTCACCTTCACTATAACCATACGCACTTGGTATACATCTACTGGTTCTTCTACGGGCTACTGTTAATGGTCTGCTCACTGCTG
>CATIWQ010337388.1:0-24441 GCA_949673415.1 Euphorbia schlechtendalii | reverse complement strand
ATATATATATATATATATATATATATATATATATATATATATATATATATATATATATATATATATATATATATATATATATATTGCTTGGCTCTAGACTCGAGCATGTCTTCTCTCATGTACAATTCCATATGTTTTATTGTTTCATCTCGTTTCATGGCTCTCTAAGTAGTGCAATGTCATCAAGAATATACTTACTATCGAAAATCTATTTCGGAAAACATGTTTGGAAATTTTTCTTCTCAATTGGGTATGGCTTTTGTAGGGCTGTATATCATCTTTTTGCAAGCTGTTGTGGTTCATCATCTTCACTTCTCTTTGTCTTTCCCCTGCCCCTTCCTCGGGCTGGTTTCACTTTCACTGGAGGAGTTTACACATTCCATCTAGAGGGTTGCACTCTCTTTTAATCCTCCATTGAGTTTTGAAATCGTACTTTCTTCACTCCCTTTCATGCAACAAAATCAAGATGAACAAATATAAGTATGCAATAATGTATGCATGCATTTTAGTCTTTTTTTGAATATTTTTTGTATACTCACTTGTTTTTTCATGGCCATTGCTTTTCTTTCTTCGTAATCAACCTCTATTTTATTAAGTATTGCATTATCCGTGGAGTCCAGAGAGAAGGGAGAATCATCCTGATAGAATGGAACAAGGAATATAGATTAGATTGATAAATCTTAGTTTTTTATACCTCAGTTTGCTTCTTCCTACTAGTTACATGCCAGTTACCTACCAGTTTCATGTTTATTATTATTCATGGCATCTTTTCTTTCCATTCAATTCAATTTTTAACTCATTTTTTCTATTCCTACTAGTTACATACTAGTTGCCTACCAGTTTTCTATTCTATATTTTTTTGTGTTTTGAATTTGTACCTTCTTCGTGGAGAGGATTTGTATTGCATTAGTCACTTCCAATTCTTTTTCATTTAACTTATCAGTAGGCATTGTAGCAAAGTTTTTCTTTTTGACCCATTGGTTGCTCTATTGTGATTCATCTATGCTTGGGGTCAGTATGTGGAAAGTAGGTTTGTTTTTCTTTATTTCATACATCGCCCTTATTTCACATCCTTGATTTATGATATTGAATCTTTCGTAATCTTTTTTTTGTAATCCCAGTCATTCATGCTATACAGAGGATGAACAACTGAACTTGGAGCAACAGATAAATCTGCTACTCCTGTCTGTGCTGCTGTTTGGATCAAAATTATAGGTTCTTTCGGTATCTTTTAAGCAGTTATTTCTTCATTTTCAGGGTCAAGAATTTTTTTCGATATTTCAACACCACCTTTCCCTTCTTCCACAATCCCCATTTCTCTATCCTTTCCAGCTTCATTTTCTTTATCCTCTCCTGCTTCATTTTCCAATGCAGTGGAGAAGACTTGCTCCTCTTCAACAACATTTTCAGCCAACAAAATGATATTTATTTAATATTTTCAACTTTTATACTAGATACATACCAGATGGATACCAGATAAGTGTTTATTTATGTAAACTCAGGAAGTTTCAAGTTTTTTCTTACCCTATTAGACGCGACCCCTCCTTCTTTTGCATCTATCTCCAAATCTTTTTGGCTCTCTATATCCAATCTTATTATTGGCAATTGTTCTTCTTCATTGTTAACATCCTAAGAAAATGGCAATACTTGTTAATACTATCTTTTTTTTAGTTAAACCATGAAACATAAATGTAACAATTTTTGTCCATCAACAGTATTTTAGTTTGTAGCTTCCTATTATTTTCCTACCAGTTTTTAATATCATATTCCATGTTTTTTAGTTGAGTGCTTTTTAATATACTAGATACCTACCAGATGGATACCAGATAAATGTGATTATATATGCAAGTTTCTTGTTTTTTTACCATATTAGATATGATCACTCCTTCGTTGGCTGGTTATTATTTCTCTTGACTCTCACTATCTAATTGGATTATCAGTACTTGCTCTTCTTCACTACCAACAGTCTGGGAAAATGACAATACCTGTTAATACTTGCTTGTTTTGTTCTAGTAAAATCATGAAACATACATGTAATAATTTTTCCATCAATATTCTATTTTATGTATTCTTGTGTTATTTTTTAGTTTTTTTACTAGTTTCCAACCAGTTTTACTTACCATTTTCCATGTTTTTTAGTTGCAAGCTTTTCATATAATAGATACCTACCAAATGGATACCAGATAAATATGCTATTTATGTAAACTCAACAAGTTTCATGTTTTTTTCTTACCAAAATAGGTATGATCCCTCCTTCGTTTGTTGTTTGTCCTTTTTTTGATATTTGATTAGTTGTTTGTGTTTTTTCTTAGCTCTCGGTGTCCAATGTGATTATTGGAATTTGTTCTTCATTGGTTGTTTTCTATTGTCTTGGCATTGGATCCTGGAATATATCCTGATTCCCACTATCCAATTCAACTGTCGGCATATATTCCTCTTCACAATATTTGTTAATAATAGCTCATGTATGTTAAAATTTGTTCATCAAATGGGTTAATATGGATGTTTTAGGTTAGTTTGTTGTTTTCCTACCAGATTCCATATTTCATACCAGATTGCTACCAGATTCATTTTCTGATGTAATTTTGGCACTTTAAGGTTCCATACCAATTTCATACTAGATTATTTTCTTACATCTTTTTTAGTCGGTTTAGCTCCGTCACTTTTTAATCCTTCTTCTTCTAATAACACCTTCGTGGGTATCTCTTCCATCTTTTCGTTTTTTGTTCGCTGTATTTTTTTGTTGAGTTATGATTCATTATAAAAAACATATATTAGCTTCCTAATAGGTTAATACTAGATAGTTTTTTTTTCTCGTTTTTCTTTTGTACATGATGTTCTTCCTCGGTTAGTTTGAGTTCTTCGGTCTTATCATTCTCATCTTGATATTTGTTCATCCCTAATGGAAGTGTCTTTTTGGATGATGCTTCTTGAGTTTTTAATTATGTTTTATGAATTGTTAGATATTGTTATTATCCATGATAGGGACATTCTTTTTTATATAATGGATACTTACATTTCCATCCAGCAAGCTCTCATTGGTATTTGGGACCATTTCATCACTTGCATCATCATCGCTCTCTCCCCCTTGTTGGATAGTTTGTAATGTTTTTTAGATTTAATGTTGTATAGAAACAATTTTACCATCAATCTAAGAATTCCATTTTATCATTTTTTAACTTACATCTATATCCATGAGCTGAATAACATCCTTTGACTTGTTTCCTTTAGCCTTGTCAATTGTGGCATTTGATTCACTTGAACCGCCATCAGATTCATCCCCGTCATCACTTAGCTCATTCTCGAATCCTGTTTCACTCTCCGATGACATCTCATATCTTCTCTTCATCTTGTTGAGGATGTTGTCCTGGAGGATTTTCCTTATTTCATCAATTTCAAGTATCAGATTGCTCTGGTTCTTCTCAAGTTGGTCAATCTTCTCCCCCATCTCCTTCACCGTTTTCTCCAACTTCTCAACCTTTTTTTGCTGTGTCAATATCTTCGTCTGCTTTAATGCACATTTCTCCCAACTTCAATGGTTCGGGGAATGGAGTGAATTCTCTCAATTTCACTTTCTTCAACTCCTCCTCTGTTGGCATGACTTTTCTTATTTATGTATTTTAGCATGTCAACTTTTTCATTTTAGAAGCATTAGGAAAGATAATGAATCATAGTATTCATCAAATAAAACATCTTTTTGTCAACAAAAACTGGTTCCTACCAGTTTCATACCAATTCACAAAATATTCTTTAATTTTTTTTATTTTTTCCTTTTTAATACACAATACTTACAAGTTTCATACAGGATATTACTAGATCATTTTTTTAAAAAGGAGTACTTACCAAATGTTGGCTGAAATTGAACAACAAGTTTTCCATGTCCGCTATCTTCAAGGTTGTGTTTTTAGGCCTCCACAAGAAGAAACTCTCTTTGAAATCCTCTCATTTCCTCAAATTTATTCTCCCATAGACCACACCTTCGCAAGGTTCATATACATCGTTAGAACAAGATCGAGAAAACCATTGGGAAGCTAGATATCACTAGACCTGTTAGCCCGGCCCGGCCCGGCCCGAGCTTGCTTCAATGGACCGGGCTTGGATGCTTATTTTTTTCAAAAACCCAGCCCGAGCCCGAGCCAGTCAAAGCCCGAATTTTTATGGGTCGGGCTTGATTTTTATATAAATTCCCAAGCCCGGCCCGACGAATATTTTTATTTGTTTTATTATATATTTATACATTAAATTTATAACTATTTTAAAATTTTATATTTTATACTATTAAATTTATATACTTGATTATAATAAATTTTACCAAATATTAAAGATTTTAAGTAAACAATGCAATTATATTTAAAATTTAAATATATTTTGATTTATTTTATATTTTTTCTATTTAATTTAATAAAAAGGTTTATAAAAAAATATATTCGTGGGCCTGGGCCGGGCTTGGAAATTACCTTGTAAACCTGGTCCGATCCTGAATTTCTAAAATATGGGCTTGGGCCGAGCTTGGGTTAATATTTTTATTAAAAAGCCCGTCAAGCCCGGTCCAAACCCGGCCCGGCCCGCCCGACGAACATGTCTAGATATCACGTATGACTGTTTTGTGCCTACTTTCCTCTTTGGTAATTTTCAGTCCATTTATTATTACCTGGTAAGATAGGCTTCCCTAAGCTGGTTTTGTGTAGTTGCCTAAGTATACTAAATCAAAGTATTTCAGCAGGATTTTGCTGCTCGGTTCATTTCCCATCAGATAATAGTTTATGAAGTAGACCATCGCGAGGATGAAGTAGTCATCTTCATTTTCAAACTCGACCCTAGTTTCCAGGCTCTAATCTATCAGATTTGGTTGCATCATAACACTCTCCATCATTGTTTTTGTGATTGTTCCTTTGTGTTTGGGAAAATACTTGTTGTAGAAGTCAGTTTCTTCATTCGTGTCTAGCATCTTGTAATTTTCCTTTGCCACTATTGGTAGGCCTATGATTAGTATAAAATGCTCTATCCCAAAGTATACAGGCTGACCTCGAAGCTCTATGTACATGCATTTCTTGTTTTTCTGATCTATCTCACGGATCAGCAAATTGTAGAGCAGGTTTTTACGTGCCTTCATCATGTTTTGTTTAAAGAAGTTCCCAAAGATAGAATCCTGCATCCTATCATTGACACTAATCGGAGAATTATCTACGATGTACTCGATAATGCATTGGATTGAAATGACTTTAGCTCTGGTACTGTATTTCAACCCCCTTGGTAGGACAAGATTGTATGCCTGCACATGTGTAGATTTGATTTTTCTTTGTTAGACATTATGAACAAGATAAAAGTTCATACCAGATAAATATAATGTTTCTGTTTCCCAACATTTTTCATCTTCTTACTAGTTACATACCACTTTCTAAATTCGGTTTGCAACTCTATAGTAGTTTGATACCATTTACATACCACTTTCTGAATCCGATTTGCAACTTCATACCAGTTATCTACTAGTTTCCTACAATTTAGCATATCTTTCCCATCAGTTACATATCAGTTTCCAACAATTAATTAGTTTTTAATAACTAAACCATATTTCTACTATTTTTGTTTTAATTGTTTCCTTACGTAGTTTCATCCAAACACTTTTTTCTGAGTTTTCAACTTTATACCAGTTACATTTGTGAATTCGGTTTGCAACTTCATACCAGTTAGATACCAGTTTCCTACAATTTAGCATATCTTTCCCACCAGTTAAATATCAGTTTCCATACAATCAGTTTTAACAACTAAATCATATTTTTTCTAGTTTGTTTACCAGTTTCTTATGTAGTTTCATCCGAACTATATTTTAGACACTTTTTTTTAGTTTTCAACTTCATACTAGTTAGATACCAGTTACATACCACTTTCTGAATTCGGTTTGCAACTCCATACCAGTTAGATACCAGTTACATACCACTTTTTGGATACGGCTTCCAACTTCATACTATTTATATACTAGTTTCCTACAATTTAGCAAATCTTTCCCACCAGTTATATATCAGTTTCTTACAATTAGTTTTTAATGACTAAACCATATTTCTATTAGTTTATTTTTACTTTTTTCCTTATGTGGTTTTGTGCAAACAATATTTTATACACTTTTTTCTGAGTTTTCAACTTTATACCAGTTAAATACCAGTTAAATATCACTCTCTAAATTCGGTTTTGCTCTTCATACCAATTATATACTAGTTTCAAAACAGATCTATCCTACTAGCTAAATACTAGTTTCAATTCTCTCGTTTTATCAAACAATGACCTCACATATATGGATTCGTATTTTTACCTCTTGTAGATTTTGAACTTCTTCATTTCTTTGAGGTTGAGCTTTCTCTTCATTGATTTTTTTAAATTTCGATTTATCTTTTTTGGCTTTTTCTGCTTTCTTAGGTGTCATTGTTCCTGTATTTCGCGAAAAAATTCAACGTTAATAGAGATTATTCGCTTATTGAACTAGATTTGGTTTTCGGAAACTTAAAATACTTACCGTAATCACTGAGATGTGCGGAAGTTGAAGATGAAAGAGTTGGAGAATGGAAATTGCTCGAAGTTATGGTTCGGTGAGTTGAGTGACTGTATAAAATTTGTTCGAATAGGTGGATTTTGTAGGCAGGAGTAGTTGAGGATGAGAGTGGGATCGTGAGAATGAGAGTGGGAGTGAGAACGAGTGAGAAACGGTTATGTTGTGTATGGAGCGTATAGCAGGTGAAATGTTTGAGTGGAACGTAAGAATTGAAAGAACAATTCTTAATTAAAGCAAAATAGTTAAGGTCTAAAACTTGAGCTGAAATTATTCATAAATTTTAGTTCATTTATTTGATAAAACACAAATAAAAAAATAATTTAACTGGTATAAAACTCTATAAAACTAATTTAATGAACATTAAACTGATATAATTCACTGTTTTAAAAATCCCCGCCTAGGTCCGCCCAGTCCCCGTCTAGGCGCTATTTTGAGGGTCGCCGCCTAGCTACGCCTAGCGCCTAAACCCTACTGACTAGCGCCTAAGTCCGCCTAGGTCCCGATTAATCCCCGCCTAGGCCCCGATTCACCTTCGACCGTCCGACTAGCGTGTAGCGATTTTTAAAATACTGATATAATTACAAAAAGACATTTGTCGGTATTCCAACTTTAAAATCCTAATCCAACATATTCCAGTCAACATTTGGTGTCATTGGGCACTACAAAACAACTTTAATCTTTAAGACTTTAAGAAAAATATCCATAAACTAATTTTGTTATTGCATTGTATTATGACTGGTCAATTAAAATTGGACCTTCTGTTAAAGAAGTGTAAAGCTATGATGGTAATATATTAAACTATAAAAAAAATATCTCAAATTTATAAAAAAGAAATTAAAAATATCCGAACTCAAAACCTAGACCATCATCTTCTTACTTCACTTTAAGAGAATGTGTGGTCACTAGAACAAGGTCCAGTAGTTTAATTTATAAAGTATATTTGGTATGAAATTCATCAAAAGAATTGGTGTAAGTTGCCAAGGATGTCCATTGTAGAATTGTGATATATTTTATATAGTTCGTGGTTGTTATTGTTAGCATTTTACAATTGTTGTGCATTGTTAGTATCACGTATTTATAATTAGTATCCATAGACAAACATAATTTATATAAAAACCAAAGCTGGTATGCCCAAAATTTTCAAACCATGTTATTAGAATGGCGCAATTTAAATAATATTCATTAGTAGTCTCTTTTCTTTGAATAAATTATAGTTAGAAGAAGATGTTCTTCTGAACCTTCACTTCATCTTCCTCCTCTCACATCAATTGATCTATTCTGATATTTTTTATTTTCTTTTTAAGTTTTTGTGTGGAACAATCTACATATTTAAGTTTCAAATACACAATCATCTTCTTCAATCGTCATGCTCCACAACACAATTTTGATTTTTATACTGTTGGGTTGCACTTCATCTATTTTTATTCAATGATACATATTGATCTTTTGTATCCATATTTATCTTTTTCAAGCAATATCGTTCAAGATCTCCAATATTGGCTGTTATTACAATGTAAGTAAGAATTCTTACGGTTGTTAATGGGACTTGAGAAATTTTAGATTGCAAAATTATTACTTTTTTTTTATTTTCTTTATATTGTATTTTTGCTCTCGTGACAAGTTTTTCATATCTATCAATATGATGAGATTTTGTTTTTCTAATTTTAGTTGGATAATTTATTTGATTTATCATGTTCTTTTGATATATTATTCAAGAATCAAGATTTACTCCAAATTTCAATATTTATAAAATCATCCCACGTTGTAAAAAATTTTGTTAGATTCAGCAAAATGTAAAAATTAAATTATAAATCTACAAAATGAACTTAATTACCTCGAGGATGCCTTCAACCTCTCCTAAAGCTACAACATTTTGGATGACATACCATGAAATTCTAACTATAAGCTCAAAAGTCAAAAACCATGAAATTGTTGATGTTGGAAATTAAAATGTTGTTGAGGTAGTAATCTGTAGCACTTTGATTACTGTACCAGTTTAACCAAATACAGTTTTCAAGCTGTCATGGATTTCTACGTGTTGTCTATCTTCTTATGATAAACAAAATACGCTCGTCAGTTAGGTCACGCCCTCAATCTAACAAGTTTTCACCTGTAATGTTTGTAGTTCTCATCCTTTTTTTTATAAATATTTTAATCACCGGAAATTATTTACACCTTTAGTTCATCCATTTTTTTTGTTTCATAGGTCCTCATTTTAAATAATTTTGGATGGGTTTAGATAAATTTTGGAGGGGTTATTTTATGTCAAATGAGTAGAATATCAATTTCGTGAGCTATATATCTCGTATTTTGAAATGATAAAATATTTAAGGGTAAATAATTATAATCTCCCTCAGGTTTGATATAATACACTAGTGCATCTCGGTGTTTTTAAAAACTAATTTATGCATCCCTATGTTTTGCATTTTCCCATTACTACATCCCTCTGTATATAATTAAGTCTTCTCTTTTAAATATAACGATGTTATATATATTTTTTTGATAATATTTGTTTAACTAGTTATCACATCTATTAACTTTGTAAGGTATTTCATGAATCAATTGTTTTTTTACTTACTTTTGCACAGTTTATAATGTTTTTATCTTATGGTTACGTTAGAAAAAACGAGTATAAAATAGACAAAGTAAAAGAAAATTGAATGTCAAATATCACAAGTAATAGTGGTTTTGTTATAAATGTACATATCGGTAAATTTTAAATAAAACAACGACATAATAACATATAAAAGGACCTGTCAATATAATAAAAGTAAAGTATAGGGATGTATTAATGTGAAAATGTAAAATATAGAGAGGTATAAATTAGTTTTTAAAATTTCAGGGAGGTACTAGTATATTATGTTAAACTTGAGGGATGTTATAATTATTTACCCAATATTTAATTTGGTATCCAATCTGCTTTAATGTAACTGCTCGGACTGGTTTCTTTAATTTGTTAAAATGGAAAAAAACAAAGGAAAAGGATATATAGAAATTTGAGGAAGGTGATCTTTTGTAACAACTACAATATAATTATTTTGAGTTATTATTTTTAACACTTTTCAAATTTTGTATAAGTGAATTAATTTTAGTTACAAATTTAGAGTTAACGCTAGATTTTTTTTCAAAACTTAAAGTATCAAATAATAATTGAGCGAATATGTATTTGTCCAAAATTATAAGTCATGAAATTGTCATCATATGTCTTTAAGTTTCCTTGTGCTCATGTATGTATAAGTGAGGAATATCCTAGACATATCAATGAAAACCTAATGGGTCGATTTGACAAGATCTTGTCAAAATTCATTGGATTTCAGTTGATCGGTGAATAACTAGTGGTCAGATCGGAGAACATCCAATTCAGCCGAATATCAATTTTTCAAAAACGACATTTTTCATAAAATATAACTTTTATGTTGTTTTAGATGAATATTTAAATTTACATTATGTTTGTTTGATGTATTGTAATTGGTTGTTTGTTTAGTGTATTAAGTAATCCAGTTTGACCATATTTATTTTTTAAAAAAATTTATTAAAATTTTAATTTATTATCATAAAATTTTGAAAATGAAATAACTTTAAAAAATTAAATTACTTTTAAGTAAACTTTGAATTCATTGGTGAGCAACAGAATTGCATTCAAATATATATAATTTTATTATTTATTATTATGTTTATAATTTTATTATATATTTTTATGTTTATTCTAATTGCTAAGGATCACCTTCTTCTCCCGACGGCTGCCTTGCATTTTTCTAAGAACATGTCAAAGTCTTTTCTGCATTAACCGCCCTAGCGCAAGCCGCTTCAAGTTGGGCTTTGAGAACGACATATCATCCTTTGCTTTCTTCAGAATAGCTCTTAAGGTCGCAGTTTCCTCGCGAGATTATTTATGATCAGCCTCAAGAGATGACTTTGTTTTGGCTGCTTCCTCGACAACAGCAGAGGAAGAATGCTTGAGTCCCTCAAGCTCGGTGGTATGAGAGAAAATAGCAACCTTACTATTCTCCAAGTCTGATGAAAGCTTGGTGAACACTGGGCTTCCTTCTTTCGCTCATCAGCCACGAGCTTAAGTTCTTTTAGCCGTTCCTACATTACGACCGTGGTTTCTTTGACTTTAGCCAAATCCTCCACTTGAGCCTTTTTCTCTTAGGTCAACAATCAGGTTTCAACATTCTTCCAGAGTACATGCTTAAATCATTGGAAGGAATCGGCCAAATTCTTTTGACAGTGTAAAGTCAGTATAAAAAAGAAGAAAGGTAAAATTAAGTAAAGCAGAACACGACAAAACACAGACACGTGAATAAAAGTGTACACAAGCTATGGAAAGGGAACCCTTCCCATCATAGTGAGTGGATTCAGTACGCAACTTTACAAACGAGCAAAGATATTCAATCACCTCGTTATGAGAGAGGTCAACATCAGGATCAAACTCATCAACCCATCGCTACATAACAACGGAAAGAAGAGGAGTTTGTTACACATGATGTATGCCCTAGAGGCAATTAAGGTGATATATCTTTATTAGTTATAATATACAAACGGTTTTGAATTATTATTATTAACAATAATTAAGGCATCTTTATTGCTTATCAGTGCTTTCTGTTTATAAATGTATCTCGCCGGTATCATATATATATAATATTTAATATGTATATGAGCATTGATGAGATAAAGTCCATGATTCCTTCATAGTGTAAAAGTGCGTGGACATAGTGGGACCTATGTGGTGTGAGAACTGCACATACGTGTTACTATGAGTAGTCTAAATATCCCTAGTCATAGTTTTATTGAGACTGGACATCAATGGAACGGATAGACTAGCATGTGTAGGCTTACTCCTTGGATTAGATCCAAGCAGCCAATCTCACAAGCTGAAGGTGGTACCTTGAGTTAACACATGAATGTATTCGGGTAATACATTGGAGACCGTTATAGACAGACACTCGAAAATAACTATATCCATGTGTTGGTGCCATGTCTTATTGCAGTAGTAGTACAAGTATCCTCAGACTCGAGATACTGGTTACCTTATGTAGGAGTTGATATACTTTGGGTCATACTTATTCATACCCTTGTGATCGGGATGACACGGGTGATTACGGGTATAGCGATGATCACATATTGGTAAGTTGTGTAGTCAAGATGGGATCCATCGCTCTTAATACATTAATATAATGGGAGATGTACCTTAGGGCCCCTTGTTGAAGTGACATACTCATAAACCTCTTATCAAAGTATAAGATTGATAGAACGAGTTTCTAGTCAATCTTGATACATTTATGGCTGAGTGGTGTTCTTCGTGAACAAGTCTAATTCCAGGATAGCTACAGCTATTACATGAGCTAACACTTAATCCGAACTCAATAAACTAGATGGTACTTAACCTGATGCAAGGAGTGTATTGTATTGGTTACTACTACAAAGCCAGATCAAGTCAAAAGCACGTGGCGTTCCAAGTATCGGGGGATCATACGCCTTTGATAGAAAGCTAATTTGATCGTCTACAGCTATCGAGTTCCATATCGGTCTAGAACACTAAGCCTAAAGGTTCCTGAATGGGAAGCTAAGTTTAGGTTAAACTCTAGAGGCTCTATACTTTGGGATCCTATGAGGTCACACTTTGGGTCTTTATCGGACTAAGTAAAGAACCTATAGGCTGGGTCTATGCCGAAAATATAAGTTGTTGAATCCGTTAGAAGAATTATTAATTAGTTGAACTGAATTAATAATTAAAAGGAATACAGAGAAAATAGAGAAAAAGGTTGCACGAAGCGATCACGAGATTTATCCCATTGTGAGTGGGCCCCAAACAAACACGGGGATGTTCGGACCCGCGAGCCCATTGGCTTGCGGGCCGCTAGCGGGCTGCTGGCCCCAAGCACTGCCTAAGGCAACGCTTGCGCACAAGCTCGCAAGATGGGCTTGCGGCTCAAGGAAAGCCCATTAGGGCTTGCCTTGTGAAGCAACCCACGAGTTGGCCCGTGGGTCCTTGTGACCCCGAGCGGCCAACCCGATAAACATGGGATGAATTTTATCCCATCCATGTAGTTGTTGAGGGGGAGCTTTTCCCTATAACTATGCCTCAAACCCTTCTCATTGTACACACATGAAAATAGCTTTAAGCTAAGATTTTCTTTCTGGATTCAACTTTCTATTCTTCCTTTATAGTGCGAGATCCTCCACTAGTTTCTCCAAACAATCGAAGAATTCTTATTGAAGGCTCTTTCTCAAGGGACTATTTTTGGGTTGGTTTTCGAGTGGTCTAGTAGCTACTGTCTATTGATGGATTCCTCCTCTTCGAGGTTTTGGTCAGTGAAGATCCGTGTGGATCAGTCATAGAGGCTCTCCTAGTTTGGAAGCTCGTGCTAACAAAGTGTTGCCCAATTATTCAAAGGGAACACTGCTACCAAAAGAGAGAAAGCACACATCAATTGGTAATGCTTCAATCTTTAGATGCTAGGTTTCTTTTATAAGTTTTATAAACCTAAAAGCATCTATAGAATGATTTAACTTAGATTATATCAATCAAGGCATGCTTAGGAGATCTTTAGGTTAATTTTAAGTTTTGAAATTCCACCTTACAATGATTGCATGTTCAATTACTTTCTTGATTAACCAGCAATGGTCTCACAGCATGCCTTATGCTATGCATAATCGATAATAATATGTTAAAATGTGATTTTCTATGAATTGATTAAAGTATGCTATGCATTACTTAGGGTTCAATTCCTATTATAGAAAATGATGTGATAACTAGATTAAGGTTTTGCTAAAACTTAGCCTAGGTGATTATCATATAAAATTATCAATGCTTTATCACACATGTAAATGCTTTAATTGAGGGTCGTCCCATACTTCACTTAGTTAAAGAATGAAAATCTTTTTAAATCATAATTGTCCATGGTACAACGAATCGAAGTGCTAGTGGTGATTTTGGCAAGGATTGGACAAGGCTACTCATTCACTTTAAAGGGACCTCTCCTACCTGGAAATCACCATCGGTATTAGATTCAAGAGTACCCAAGGGACTTTTATGACTTAGTCGATTTCTAGCATGAGAATTAGATTACGCATATGGTTTTATAAACGTGGTTTAAATTGTTGAATTAAAACTTATAGACATAGGTGCAAGTATTTAAACATGGGACCTTGTTTGATTTGCATGCTATGTGGAGTCTTGGCATAATGGAATGATTATGATATTCCAGTCCAGAGTATGTTCCCTTAGATTTAATAATTCCTAATAGCCCAGAATTATTATTTCATAATCATATCCATCATATAACACCTAGACTAGGGAGAGACCAGTGACACCAATGAAATCCCTACAACAATATTAAGGCAGTAATAGTCTTCCCGTCATAAGTCATGCTACGAACCTTATTCATGGATGTAAGAACATGTACAACATGCTTTCCTTTAACATGTGTTTGGTCATGAGACTAGATGGGGTTAAAGCCTTAACCAAAGAGGGTTAGCTATCCATATATTGGAGCTAATTCCGAATTGGAGACACATTTGAGGAGTTGTACAATTGGGAACACACGTCTCGAGAGAGAGAACTCAAATAGATTAGCAATTGCAAGAGATGCAAATGGGTGGGTTCCAAACATGGTTATCTTGTTGTGGCTTGACTTGCGATAGTGGGGGGGTCATGATGAGTGGCTATGGAAGCTACCTACTAAGGAAAATTGGTTCAACCAAATTTCTCGAATTTGAATAGAAGGGCTATTTAAATGTCGAGAAAATAGTAGGAATTATGTGTTTAATAAAAGACCTTACATTAAATGCATGTACATATACTAATGTCTAAACAAATTCTATCTTATATAACAATCTGAACATAAACCTGTACCTGATACTTGACACCAAATTGATAGGGATCAATTTTGAAGACTAGTTCAAAGTTCTTAGAAAGGAACTTGAGAAAAGCTACATGGATTATGTTCTAGATAATCTCGAACCAGTCAATTCTGATGTTGACGCTTCTATCCCATAGATTCCTTTATAACTCTGGGAGAAATGATGGGATCCTTGCCACTGAGCGATGCATAGAATACTTTCAGTATTCAAGGAGATTGGCTCAAATAGGAATGAAGACAGATTCCAAGCATGAAATACAGCTTATGATAGAAACCTTGTCTGATAAATATTCATCTTTTGTGAAAGATTATCTTATATTGAGAAAGACCAATAAGATATATGAGATTATCAGGAAACTTAGAAGTTTTGAAAAAGGTCTAAAGGTTATAGGAACAAGTAGTTTGGCAAGCAAAGCTTGCATCAAAGGTCAAGGTTTAAAACCCATCGGCAGGAAGGTAAAAAATGTGGCTATTGAAAAGGGGGAACCCAAAGGATTATGTTTTGTGTGCGGAAGACCTGGACACTGGAAATGTGATTGCAAAGCTCTGATTTCTGAACAAGAGAAGAAGAATCCAAGTGAGGCATCTACTTCAGGTATGTTCATGATAGAGAGTTTCTCTACAATTCCCTATGAGTCTACTTGGGTATTAGATACTGGTTGCGGTACTCATATCTGTACTTATATATAGGATTTGCGGAATAGTAGGAGGTTTGCAAAGAGAGCATGGGTTGCTGCAACAGTTGTAGGGACATATAGCCTTCGTTTGCCTAGCGCCCTTGTTTTAGTTTTGAAGAATTACTATTATATTCCTGCTATAACTAAGAATATTATTTATGTTGCACATTTAGCAATAGAAGGATTTGAAATTTTATTTTTTACTAATAAATGTCAAATTTAGTGTGATAATATTCTTTATGATTGTGGAATATCTGTGGATGGCATATACGTTCTAGATACTAAAATTGACATTCTAAATATGAACATTGTTAAGAAATCGAGATTAGATAATAAGAAATCCTCATACTTATAGTATTGTCGTCTAGGCCACATAAATGAGACTTGCTTAACTAAGTTAAACAAATGTGGAGAGTTAGGCCCAATGGAATGGGTTTCCTATGGCTTGCGTGAACCTTGTTTAAAAGGGAAGATGACTAAGAAACCTTTCAAAAGAAAGGGTATGCGTGCCACTAGTATTTTAGAAATAATACATTCTGATGTATGTGGTCCAATGAATGTTAAGACACATGAGGGTTTCGTCTACTTTATAACCTTTATCGACCATTACTCACGATATGGTTATTTGTACCTCACGAGGTACAAGTCTGAAAGTTTTAATAGATTCAAAGAATTCAAAACTGAAGTAGAGAAACAGCTTGGGAAAAGTATCAAGACCCTTCGATTTGATCGAGTTAGTGAATACTTAAGCTAGGAGTTTCAGGATTATCTGAGGGATAATGGTATTTTATCCCTGTGGACACCTCCTTATGCACCCCAACATAATGGAGTGTTAGAGAGAGAAATCGAACCCTACTCGATATGGTTCATTCCATGATGAGCCAAGCAGAACTCAGCAGATCCTTTTGGAGATATGCACTTGAGAGCATAGTTTATATTCTAAATAGAGTTCCCTCTAAATCAGATGATCAAACTCCATATGAGTTATGTTATGGTAAGAAACCCGCTCTTTCTCACCTGAGAGTTTAGGGATGTCCTGCTTATGTAAAGAGGAAAAGTTCAGATAACCTGGGTGCTAAGTCTGATAGATGTCTATTTGTAGGATACCCTATGGAGACTATAGGTTATACCTTTTATAATCCCAAGGAATAAAAAGTCCTTGTTTCCGGAAATGCTCAATTCCTCAAGAAGGAGTATATACTTGTGAAACCTAGTGGGAGCAATCTTGATTTAGGCACTCAAGAAGATCAAAAGGCCAGTCAATTGATTATACCTACACCCGTTACACAAGATAGTGTAAGCATGGAATAGCCTATATAACACCGACATTGCATAGGTCAAGTCGGACTCAAATTGCTCCTGAGAGATATGGGTTTCTCGTCACTGATGATGAACATCTCTTCCTTATGGAAGATGATGAGCCTAGGACTTACAAGGAGGTAATGAAAGGCTCGGAATCGGATAAATGGCTTTCAGCCATAATATCGGAGATGGACTCCATGTACGAAAATCAAGTTTGGAGCTTGATTAATGCTTCGAGTGGGATTAGGCCCATATGATGTAAGTGAGTTTTCAAGAAGAAAAATGACATGGATTGTAACATAGTTACCTATAAAGCAAGGTTGGTTGTAAAAGGGTACAGTAAAAAAGAAGGCATTGACTATGACAAGACCTTTTCACCGGTGGCCATGCTAAAGACTATCAGGATACTCCTTGCCATCACCGCTCATTACGATTATGAGGTTTGGCAGATGGATGTGAAGATAGCATTCCTTAATGGGAATATGGACATGGATGTGTATATGGTAAAACCCAAGGGTTTTACATCCAAGGATGGCTCTAACGTATGCAAGTTGTAGAAGTCCATTTATGGACTTAAGAAAGCATCGAGGAGTTGGAATATTTGGTTTGATGAGATAATCCGAGAAATCGACTTTATGTCAAATGCTAATGAACCCTATGTATATAAGAAGGCTACTGGGAGTGCAATTGTTTTCCTTGTATTATATGTTAATGACATATTATTAATAGAAAACGATGTTCCTTTTCTTCAGAAAGTTAAGTCATGGTTGTCAAAGAAGTTCTCTATGAAAGACCTTGGAGAAGTAGCTTTTATACTTGGTATTAAGATTTATCGAGATGGATCTAAAAGACTGCTAGGTCTTTCACAAAGTACATACATAGACAAGGTTTTGGCTAGATTTAACCTTAAGCTATCAAGAAAGGGTTATCTCCCAATATCTTACGGGATTAACCTTTCAAAATTTGAGTGTCCGAAAACACAAGAGGAGACACTGCGCATGAATGGAATACCCTATGCCTCAGTGATAGGGTCCATCAAGTATGTTATGGTATGCACTCGGCCTGACGTCTCACATGCATTAAGCGTCACAAGCAAATTTCAATATGACCTAGGTGAGAAGCACTAGATGACCGTTAAACTATCCTCAAGTACTTATGCAAGACTAAGGATATGTTTTTAGTATATGGAGAAGGTGATCTCACTTTGAAGGGATACGCCGATGCGAGTTTTCAGTCTGACAGGGATGCTTATAAATCCCAGTCAAGTTATGTGTTTATGTTAAATGGAGGGGCAGTTGTTTGCAAAAGTTTCAAACAAGATACGACTGCCGAATGGAATATGAGTATTTAGCTGCTTCAAAAGCAGCTAAGCAGGCCGTATGGCTTAAGGGATTTATTGGTGATCTCGGTATGGTTGATAAGTGTATAATTACACTTATTATCATATTGATTTTATGCACTAAACACTATAGTTTTTGTCATTTTTGTGCTCCATATAAAAGATTTCACGTGGTATGTAGTTGCTTTTAAATGCAAATGCAGATACTAGGCAAATCTTGGGAGTAAAATGATCTAAAGTGGAATTCTATGTAAAAAGAGTGAAAAATATGTGAAAAGATGCATAGAACTTAAAGATTTGGCTTAGGATCGTAGCTGTCGAAGATCGGTGAAGTTACATGAAGAATTCTGAAGAAAAACACAATTCACGGTCGCGACTTGATACACTTCAGAAGAAGAAAATTGTTAAACAAAGTTTCATGGTCGCGACTTGTATATCGTGGTCGCAACTTGGATGGTTTTTTGGTCAAATCTTCTTAACTACAAACCACCAGATAAGAATGATCAACCTCCATCAACTGCCATCAAATACCAACGAAAAGACACTTATCAGAAGTCAACCAATCATGAATAGATGCCTATCCATTGTGGATAAGATTAAAGCTTCTCAACCAATCACAATTAAGTGATGCAATCTTTCGCCAATGGACACAACTCTTTGTATGGATAGATGCAACCCTTCATACTCTATAAATAGGGCTCCAAACCTCATGAATTTCATGGAATGGGTGGTAGACAGAGAGAGAGTGGCATATATGGTGTTTAGATAGAGAGAAAAATCGTGTAGAGTTTGTTCGTTCTATGTTAGCGAGAAAATGTTTAAGTGATTCGAACCCTATTTCGATCACTAGATTTCTCTACATATTCGAGCGATTATTGTATAAGTGTAATTGTAAATCACTTATCAATAAAAGTTTTCGTTCTTCAATATTCGTTTGTTCGATATTCACAAAGAATAGCATCCTAGCGGAGGTTCCGTACGAGTCAAGACCAGATTCAAAGTAGACACAGGCATTGAGGGAATTGATGACTCCCATTAAAGAGTGGATATGGTTTGATCAACTTTAGCTTTCACTTACAAACCTTACAACTTTACTTTGTTTTCTACTTATACTTTCTATTTCGAAGTTTATGATATGTCTATGTGTCATAATGTATATTTCGTGTTGAATCTTTTATATTAATCAAGTTATATGCTTTTGAGTTAACTTTAAGAATAGTTTCAGGGTTAACGAGATTGTGTATAATCACTCGATCTGTGATTATAACGCTGTTTAGTGAGCTAACATTTTTGGAATGGTAACTTGCTAAATATGGCTATGTGAGAGCGACCCGTACTAAGCATAGTAGTATTGTTATCCAAGTTTATATAATCATCTTAATTTGTTTGCACTCGATTTAGAAAAGTCATTTCATGTGTTGCTCTACGGTGAATAATTGAATATCTGAATATCTAGAACCGAATTTGTTAAATTAGTCTAGTGTACGTAATATCTTTGTTGATTTTGCATGTTTTCTTTGCTATACTTGTTCGTGGGAATAATCTATACTGATTTCTTCTACTCTGATCTATATACATTTATCCACCATCATATCCCATCCTACCCAACTAAAATAAAATCATTTATTTTATTTTCTTTTGTTCCGTTTCTCTTGTTGATCTTTATAATTGGTTTCTTCCCTGTGGGATCGATATCTTTTAAAACTACATCGCAACTATATACTTGCAGTTATCATCATTTTTCTATTTAATAAGTGGTATTGATAACACCTATACTTCAACGCGAACAAGTTTTTGGCACCGTTACTGGGGATAAGCCTTTCGAAACGAGTATAGCCAAAATCTTACGAACAAGTTATTAAACTTATCAGTAGAAAAGTGGCGAACAAGTTTTTGGCACCATTGCCAAGGAAGGCAAGTGCGTTCTCGAGATCAAATTACCGGAGAACGGGCAATTATATATAGTATGTTTATTTTTCTTAGTTTTTCTAGGTACTATGTCTAAAAATTGAAGAACTGGAAGAATTGAAGAAGATCGTGACCGTGACTATAGATCATGCTCGTGAAGTTATATAACAAAACCTTCTGTTCCTGTTTTGAAGGAAATCACGATAGTGACAGGCCTTCGCGATCGCAACATGTACCCCGGATTCTCCTTCACAACAAATGGGTTTTCTCTTTTGTTCCGTTTCTCTTGTTGATCTTTAGAACTGGTTCCTTCCCTGTGGGATTTATATCTTTTAAAACTACATCGCAATTGTATACTTGCAGTTATCATCATTTTTCTATTTGATAAGTTGTATTGACAACACCTATACTTTAACGCGAACAAGTTTTTGGCACCATTACTGGGGATAACCCTTTCGAAACAAGTATAGCCAAAATCTTGCGAACAAGTTATTAAAATTATCGGTAGAAAAGTGGCGAACAATGGTGTTCAGCATTATAAATCTAATAGCAATCTATTGCGATAATAATGGGGTTATTGCTCAAGCAAAGGAACTACGGTTTTGTCATAGATTCGAACATATACTCAGAAAGTACTATCTCATACATGAGATGGTAACTAGAAAGGATATAAGCTTAGTACACGTCCCAATGGATCAAAATCTAGCGGTTGGGCTAACTAAATCATTTATTCAAGTTAAACATAACTAGCATGTTAACGAGTATGGTATGAGGCACATGGGCAATTGGCTGTAGTGCAAGTGGGAGATTGTTAGACATGATGTATGCCCTAGAGACAATTAGGGTGATATATCTTTATTAGTTATAATGTACGAATGGTTTCGAATTATAATTAATAATAATTAAGGCATCTTTGTTGCTTGTTAGTGCTTTCTATTTATTAATGTATCTCGCTGGTATAATATATGTATAATATTAAATATGTATATGCGCATTGATGAGATAAAGTCCATGATTACTTCATAGCGTTAAAATGAGTGGACATAGTGGGAGCTATGTGGTGTGAGAACTACACATACGTGTTACTATGAATAGTATAAATTCCCTAGTCATAGTTTCATTGAGACTCAACATCAATGAAATGGACAGATAAGCAAGTGTAGCTTACTCCTTGGATTAGATCCAAGAAGCCGATCTCACGAGCTAAAGGTGGTACCTTGAGTTAACACATGAATGCATTCGGGTAATACATTAGAGACCACTATAAGACAAACACTCGAAAATAACTATATTCATGTGTTGTGTCATGTCTTATTGCAGCAGCATTACAAGTTCCTCAGACCTGAGATACCGGTTACCTTATGTAGGAGTTATTATAATTTGGGTCATACTTATTCATACACTGGCGATCAAGATGACACGGGTGATTACGGGTATAGTGATGATCACATATTGGTAAGTTATGTAGTCAAGATGAGATCCATCGATCATGATATAGTGATATAATTGGAGATATACCTTGGGGCCTCTAATCAAAATATAAGATTGATAGAACAGGTTTCTAGTCAATCTTGATACATTATGGCTGAGTGGTGTTCTTCGTAAACAAGTCTAATTCCAGGATAGCTATAGCTATTACATGAGCTAACACTTAATCCGAGCTCAATAAAATTGATGATACTTAACTTGATGGAAGGTTTGTATTGTATTAGTTAATACTGCAGAACCGGATCAAGTCACAAGCACGTGATGTTCCAAGTATTGGGGGATCATACATCTTTGTTAAAAAGCCCATTTGACCTTCTAGAGCTATGAAGTTCCATATCAGTCTGGAACACTTAGCCTAAAAGTTCCCGGAAGGGAAGCCAAGTTTAGGTTAACCTCTAGCGGCTCTATACTTTGGGATCCTATGAGGTCAGACACTTTAGATCTTCCTCGGACTAAGTAAAGAACCTATAGACTGGGTCTATGCCGAAAATATAAGTTGTCGAATCTATTAGAAGAATTATTAATTGGTTGAACCGAATTAATAATTAAAAGGAATAAGGAGAAAATAGGGAAAAATGTTGCATGAAGCGAGTAAGGGATTTATCCCTTTGTGAGTGGGCCCCAAACGAACACGGGATGTTAGTACTGAGGCCTGCGCGGCTGCCTCAAGAGCCAATGGGCTAACGACCTGCTAGAGCGCGAGGATAGCCCACGCACGCTAGCAGCTTGCAATTTACAAGTGCTGCCTAAAGCAGCGCTTGCGCGGCCCACCAAGTAAGCCCGCTTGCACGGAACGTGGGCTATGCACTGATAAGTGTATAATTACACTTATTATCATATTAATTTTACACACTAAACACTATAGTTTAAGTCATTTTCATAATTCATATAAAAGATTTCATGCGGTATGTAATTTTTTTATGCAAATGCAGATACTAGGTAAATCTTGGGTAAAATGATCTAAAGTGGAATTCTATGAAAAAAGAGTGAAAAAGGTAAAAAAAAAGATGTGTGGAACTCAAAGATTTGGCTTAGGATTGAAGCTGTTAAAGATTGGTAAAGTTGCAAGGAGAATTCTGAAGAAA
This sequence comes from Euphorbia schlechtendalii, assembly GCA_949673415.1. Taxonomy (NCBI): domain Eukaryota; kingdom Viridiplantae; phylum Streptophyta; class Magnoliopsida; order Malpighiales; family Euphorbiaceae; genus Euphorbia; species Euphorbia schlechtendalii. The sequence goes on along the minus strand of CATIWQ010337388.1, from coordinate 2,233 downwards.
AAGCATTTCATGGTCGCGACAATCATTCGCGATCACGACTTGATCTTCTTCAGAATAGAAGTCTGCCAATCAAAGATTCACGGTCGTGACATGTATATCGTGATCATGACTTGGATGGTTTTTTGGTTTTATCTTCTTAACTACCAACCGCCAGACAAGCATAATCAACCGCCATCAACTACCAACGAAAAGACACTTATCAGAAGTCAACCAATCATGAAAAGGTGCTTATCCATTGTGGATTAAATCAAAGCTTCTCAACCAATCACAATGAAGAGATGCAATCTTTCACCAATGGACACAAACCTTCTTTTGGATAGACGCAACCCTTCGAACTCTATAAATAGGGCTCTAAACTTCACAAATTTCGTGCATCACAGTGTGGGTAACCAGAGAGGGAAAATATTAGAGTGCATGAGAGAAATATAGTGTGTGTATAGATAGAGAGTTCGCTACGTTCATAAGTGTTACGAGAAAATGTTTAAGTGATTCGAATCCTTGTTTCGATCACTAGATTTCTCTATATTCTCGAGCGATTGTTGTATAAGTATACTTACAAATCACTTATCAATAAAAGTTTTCATTATTCTTCAATATTCGTTTGTTCGATATTCGCAAAGAATAGCATCCTAGCAGAGGTTCTATACGGGTTGAGACCAAATTCAAAGAAGACGCAGGTATTACGGGAATTGACGACTCCCATTAAAGAGTGGATACGGTTTGATCAACTTTAGCTTTCACTTGCATACCTTACAACTTTGCTTTGCTTTCTACTTATACTTTCTATTTTGAAGTTTATGATATATCTATGTGTCATAATGCGTATTTTGTGCTAAGTCTTTTATGCTAATCAAGTTATATGCGTTGGAGTTAATTTTAAGAGTAATTTCAGGGTTAACGATATCGTGTATAATCACTGGATCTGTGATATAACACTGTTTAGTGAGCCAACATTTTTGTAATGGTAACTTGCTAATTATGGCTATGTGAGAGTGACCCGTACTAAGCATAGTATTGACGTTGTCCAGGTTTATATAATTGTCTTAATTCATTTGCGCTAGGTTTAGAAAAGTCATTTCATGTGTTGCTATACGGTGAATAATTGAACATCTGGGTATTTAGAACCGAGTCTGTTAGATTAGTTTAGTGAATCGTAACATCTTTGTTGAACTTGCATGCTTTCTCTGCTATCCTTATTTCGTAGGGAAAATCTATATATTTAAGTTCTCTAATCTTTCATACCTATATTTACTCATTTTTCATTCTAATCCTTCTTTCCTAACCTTTACTTTATTATATTTTATTTTCTTTATTTTATCTTCCTTGTCGATCTTTAGTTTTAGTCCTTCCCCGTGGGATCGATATCTTTTAAAACTACATCGCAACTGTATACTTGCAGTTATCATCATTTTTCTATTTGATAAGAGGTAATGATAACACCTATATTTTTCATGAACAAGTTTTTGGCACCATTGATATATAGCTGAATCTTGTAAATAAACTATTAAACTTATCAGTAGAAAAGTGGCGAACACGCACAAGCCTAGCTTGCGGCACAAGGTAAGCCCATTAGGGCTTGCCTTGTGAAGCAACCTGTGGGGTTGGCCCACGGGTCCTTGTGACCAGCGCGACCAACCCGATAGACATGGGATAGGTTTTATCCCATCCAATATAGTTGTTGAGGGGGAGTCTACACTCCCCCTTTTCCCTATAAATAGGCCTCAAACCCCTCTCATTATACACACCTCAAAATAGCTCTAAGTTAAGATTTTCTCTCTAAATTCGACTTTCTATTATTCCTTTGTAGTGCGAGATACTCCATGAGTTTCTCCAAACAATCAAAGAATTCTTATTGAAGACTCTTTCTCACGCCTTCGAGATTATTTTCGAGTTGGTTTTCGAGTGGTCTAGCAGCTACTGTCTACTGACGGGTTCCTCCTCCTCGAGGTTTTGGTCAGTGAAGATCCATGAGGATCAATCGTAGAGGCTCTCCTAGTTTGGAAGCTCATGCTAACAAAATGTTGTCGACTTACTCAAAGGGAACATCACTACCAAAAAAGAGAAAGCACGCATCAACTGGTAATGCTTCAATCTTTAGATGCTAGGTTTCTTTTATAAGCTTTATAAACCTAAAAGCATTTATGGAACATTTTAACTTAGATTATATCAATCATGGCATGCTTAGGAAATCTTTAGGTTAATTTTAAGTTTTGAAATTCCGCCTTACAATGAT
>CATIWQ010337339.1:0-21115 GCA_949673415.1 Euphorbia schlechtendalii | reverse complement strand
ATCAATCTTATTATATATAAATTCTAAATTTTATATTAGGCTTAGTATATAGAAATCTTCTATTAGGTATAATTGAAATATCAATAGAAGTTGATCTTCCATTTTGGAATCAAAGAAAGATATTAAAAAAGTCTTTTCTAGCTTGTTTCTCATTGTATCACATTATATTATATCTATAGAAAGCCGTATTCTCTTAATTGTGCATATTCGCACTTAGGTCATTTTTTTGAGTTTAAATGCATGATTCACGTATAGAAAAAGCAGTAAACCCATCCACAAAATAGTAAGTAAATGCGGAAATAAAGGTGGAAAGTAAATGCAAAAATAAAAATTACAAGGCTTCCAAAAATCGGGGCATGCAATTGCCCGCTAACCTATTAATTACATTTCCTCAAAAATATGTGCAATACTAGAAGGAAAAATAAAATCCTAAACATACATCTAACCTGCATCCACAAAGGTTATCACAAGGGATATCACATATGTTCGATTTGATTTTAGTGAGGCCCATGTGGCTTAATTAAAACATCGATGGTTTGAAGTTGTTATTTTAAATAAAAATAGTACATTTTTATTTACACGTATGTTGATCAATTTTATTAGTGAAAATGATCACATGGCTTAAGGTGCGGTCTGTTATCCGGGAATATATTTTATTCCCTTCATTGGGGTATTCTAAAAAAATAAAGAAACGAAATAAAGATGAAGAAGAGAATTACAACATTATTTACATAAATAAATAAAAATATTCCTAGGTCCACAAATAAAATCAGAAAAAGATGAAGTAGACGATGAGCACGGAATTCGCAGTTATAAGAACTCAGAGGCTTACCATTGCGGTATGAATCCACTTCGGCGTATCCGTTCGATCCCCGGGAGCGTTCCTCATTCGTTTTTTTAGTTAATTGTAGTTTAATTGGAAAATAAGTGTTTATTTATCCAAAAGATAATCAAACTCAGGTTCTAAATTTATTTTAGACCCGAGAATATCTGAGCATATTTGAAGAAAAAAAGATGAAGAAATTTGATTTTAAGATGAAAAAATTTGGGATCCAAATGTGTTTTGGATCCAAAAAATATTAGAAGAAAAGAAAATATTTGTAGTATTTGTTTGTGTGTTTTTTATCTGAAGAAGAGAATTTTCTCTCTGAATTTTCGAGCCCCCTTCAATCCAAAAATGTCTGACTATTAATAGAAAAATCCTGGAAAATCTAGAAAAGGTAAAAAAGTTAGGCGGGGTCGCCAAAAAGTTTGGCTACCTCGCCAACCCCTTTAGCGAGGCTGGCCAGGGAGTTTGACGAGCTCGCTAAACTCCCTGGCAAGGCTTGGCGAGGTTCGCCAAACCTTGGCATGCCTCGCTAGGTCCCTGGCGAGGTTCACCAAGCCCCTAGCGAGGTTTGCCAGGCGTTCTGGCGAGCCATGCCTCGCCAAATATCAACGAGGCAGGCTCCGGATCCGGTTCTTGGTGGCATTTTCGAATTTTTTTTATGTATTTTTATATATTTTTAGTTAATTTCTGAATTAAAGTCCTTTTAAATTCAGTGACGAGGAAGACTCCCATTTGAAGATCGTCGGATGGTCGAAAATAGTGTGATTTGAGGATAAATATCCCGAAAAGCCGTCATCATTGAACACGCGAGCTGGTACAAAATATGTGCTCACAATATGAATCTTTTATCAAGCTCAATAACCTGATAATGAATAAAATAGGAACTAATATCAGTAGAATCTAAAGTGATAATGGATGTGAATTCGAGAACTTCCATTTTGAAGAATTTTGTTCAACGCATGGTATTGACCACAACTTCTCTTCTCCCTAGAGGGTTGTAGAAAGGAAAAATGGAACCATAATTGAAATGGCTCGATCCATGCTGAGTGATAACAATCTACCAAAGTACTGTTAGGGAGAAGCTATTAACACAGCTTGTTAGTCTAGATTCGGGTTTTAATTCGCCCAATTCTTGAGAATACACGCTATGAACTTTGGCGAGGGTGCAAGCCTAAGATTGGTTATCTCAAATCATTTGGCTATAGGAGATTTATTCTTAACACCAAGGAGCAATTAAGAAAGTTTAATCCTAAGTCTAATGAAGGTATCTTTCTAGGATACTCAACTAACAGCAAGGCATATAGACTATATGTCAAAAGAACCGGCCTATTAGAGGAGTCTATGCACGTAGATTTTGATGAAACTAACAATGTAAATAGACATCCGTCTAATGAAGACAGAGGAGTACCCCAGTAAGCAAATCCACATGGTATATCACACTCTGTGCTACCCAACCCAGCACAAGAACCTGAAGTTTAAGAAGTCAAAGATGATGAGGATCTTTCTATCACTTTCAACGATGGTGAAGTTTAACCTCCACCTCAACATCCCGTTATTGATCCTCCAGCAGTTGATCTAAGTCTTCCAAGAGAGATTAGAGTTCATCACAACCATCCGCTAGATAGCATAGTTGATGATGTTCATAATCCAGTGATGATGCGAGGTCAACTCAGGAGGAGGATGAGTCATCCAGCCTTCATATCATTGATTGAACCTAAGAAGTTAAAAGTGCAGAAGGAGATTATTATTGGATGATCGCAAAGCAAGAGGAGCTAGATCAGTTCAAGCGCAATGATGTTTGGAATCTAATTCCGAAGACTAAAGGGAAATCAATCATTGAAACCAAATGGATTTTCAAGAACAAGCTAGATGAAGATGGCTTTGTTGTCAGGAACAAAGCTAGGCTTGTTGCGCAAGGCTACAATCAGCAAGAAGGAATCGATTATGATGAGACTTATGTTCCTGTAGCCCGGCTTGAAGCTATTCGAATCCTGTGTGCTTTCACATCTCATATGAACTTCAAATTATTTCAAATGGTTGTTAAGAGCGTATTCCTAAATGGATTCATTCAAGAAGAAGTTTATGTTCACCAGCCTCCTGGCTTTGAAGATCCGAAGAATCTTGAGCATGCCTTCAAATTGAAGAAAGCTCTCTATGGATTGAAGTAAGCTCCTAGAGCTTGGTTTGAGAGGCTGACCAATTTCTTAATCAGCAAAGGCTATGAAAGAGGAAAAGCAGATACGACTCTATTTATCAGGCGAAGAAAGGAAGATGTGTTGCCAATCTAAATATACGTTGATGATATCATATTTGGAGTAACTGATGAGAAGTTATACAAGTAGTTCAGCAAGTACATGAAGAGCGAGTTCAAAATGTCTATGATGGGAGAGCTCAATTTCTTTCTTATTCTTCAAATCAAGTAGACTGAAGATAGAATTTTCATCAATCAAGCTAAGTATGCTAAAGAAGTCCTGAAGAAATTTGACATGGAACATTCGAAGCTAATGTCCACTCCTATGGCCACTGATACTATTCTAAGTAAAGATGAAGCTTGAAAACCTGTGGAGAGCAAGTTCTATATAGGAACCATCGGCTCTCTTCTTTATCTCACCACTAGTAGGCCAGACATTCAGTATGTTGTATGCTACTGTACTCGGTATCAAGCTAATCCCACAGAATCTCATTTAGCCACTATTAAGAGAATTTTTAGGTACTTGCAAGGCTCGATTGAAGCAGGTCTATGGTATCCCAGTAGCTTAGATTTCACTCTTAGGGGATTCATAGATGCTAATTATGGTGGAGACAAGCTCGATAGGAAAAGTACAATAGGAGGATGTCCTTTCCTTGAAGAGTGCCTTGTCTCATGGTATAGTAAGAAGCAAACTTCTATTACACTGAGTACAGCCGAAGCTGAGTACATGGTAGCAAGAAGTTACGTAGCACAACTGCTATAGATTATGCAGAAACTGGAAGATTATGGTATAAAGTCTAATTGTCTTGAAGTTATTTGTGATAACAAGAGCGCAATTGACATATCCAAAAATCCAGTTTAGCATGGCATGATGAAGCATGTCAATATCAGACATCGCTTCATTAGGGATCATGTACTACGAGAAGATGTCAAGCTGGAGTGTGTTCCTTCTGAGGAATAGCGCGCTGACATTTTCACCAAGCCATTACCTAAGGAGCAATTATGTGGTCTGAGGTAGTTAATTAGAATGGCGATTCCACGTTGAAGAAGAAGAAGGAAAATGAAATTCTCAAAATTTTGGCTAAGCGTTGGAGTTCAAGCCTTGAGAAAACACGTGGATAACACCATATATATTTTAAAGTAACGATGTGAGGAACAATTTTGCGGTTAAAATTCAAGCTCGACATTTCATAAAGACGTGCGATTGAAGATGAACCTTTTTATTTTATCAAAACTCACCGTTTTACTAAGGTGATTAATTTTATGCCCATCTCAGCGTCCATGCTTGCACTATCTTGGGTAACAGGTGTTATAGTAGGCTATTCCATGCTTACACTCTCTTCGGTAACAAGTGTAGGTAATAACCCATGTTGCAATTCCAACTCTTAAGTCCATTTCCCTCTTTGCGAGCCTCCTACTATTCCACAAACCCTGCATAGAAGTATAGATAAGAGTACCACAACTAGTATCTAAAACCCAAGTAGACTCGTAGGGAATTGTAGATAAACTCTCTATCATGAACATACCTAAAGTAGATGCCTCACTTGGCTTCTTCTTCACTTGTTTAGAAATCTGAACCTTACAATCCTTCTTCCAGTGGCCGGCCTTGCCACATCGAAAGTAGACATTTCCAATTCCTTTCTTACTTTTCTTCTTCTTACTAATTTTCTTCTTGGCACTCAGACCCTTTCCAAAATGGGACCCACCCTTTGAAGGTTTGGTTTTCTTAACCAAAAGTAAAGCCTTTGGATCCTTTCACAGCATGTTGACCAACTCGAGCAGTGTGGCGTCGATCTTGTTCATATAATAATTAATCACAAATTGTGAATAAAATATCAATTAATGAGGCAAGAATTAAATCCACACATAATTCATGATCCATCACAAGACCTAGTCGAGTCAACTTCTCTACTACAATAAGACATGACACCAACACATGGATATAGTTATTCCCGAGTGTCTATCTTATAGAGATCTCCAATATATTTCCCAAATACATTCATGTGTTAACTAAAGTACCACCTTCAGCTCATGATCGGCTGCTTGGATTTAATCCAAAGACTAAGCCTACACATGCTAGTCTATTCATTCCGTTGATGTCCAGTCTCAATGAAACTATGACTAGGCATATTTTGACTATTCATAGTAAAATGTATGTGCAGTTCTCACACCACATAGCTCCCACTATGTCCTCGCACTTTTATGCTAAGAAGTAGTCACGGACTTTGTCTCATCAATGCGCATATACATATTTAATATTATACATATATGATACCAACGAGATACATAAATTAAATATAAGCACTAATAAGCAACAAAAATGCCTTAAAGATTATTAATAATAATCTGAAACTGTTTGTACATTATAGCTAATAAAGATATATCGCCCTAATTGCCTCTAGGGAATACATCATGTCTAACAAAGTTAGCATCATCATAATCCTCCAGATCAATTGGAATACGTTCACATTCCTAACTATGGTAGGAATTATGGGGACAAGATCTATAGCGAGCCATGCTTGCATGCTTTGAGATTGAATTTTTTCATGCAATTTTTCTAAAACGTGTAATGATAACCATCGATAATGGTGGCTTGGTTACAGACATTTCTTCTTTAAGGAGAACTGTCTATCTTGAGCCGGAACTGAAACTATTATAAGTCATTTCAGATCTTTAACTCAAAGACAATTAATCTTAAAGCTGCGCACTGTTATGATACCACTTGTTGGTCCCAAACGGCTTAATATAACAGTAGAGGGGGTGAATGTGTTTCTTGGTTCTTTTTAAAATTTATAAAATTCTTTTACCAAGTTCAGTTTTTAGATGCGTGCTGAGTTAAAATGCGATGTGCTAAGTCTAAAAACTATATATTACTCAGCTTCACTGGCACAGTTTATCTTCAATCACTATTGAGTACTTTACTCAGCTCATATTTGTTTTTCTAGAGATATTTAAAATAGACAGAATGATGAATGAGGCACACACAGTAAAGACAAACGAGTAAGGTTAGAATGATTACACATGAGATTTATCCTAGTTCGGCCCCTAGCCTACTTCCAGTCCCTGGATTCCTTTCCGAACTTTAATCCATTAGTTTTCTTTCCTTCCTTAGGCGGAGAAGCCTTTACAACGGGTAGAAGAGATTACAGAAAGTACCTTCCTTTTTAACTACCTCTCAAACACAGTTTTAGGTAACCTTCCTAAACTGTCACTCAAATTTTATTAAAGAAATTATGAACTAAGGATTTCAACTTACAAACATTGTTGAATCCTTTTACACTGTTAAATCTTAAGTTTTATCTCTCTATTAGAAAAAGATTTGGATAATTTGAGTTTACTCGATTGCTTGAGCTGAAATTTCTGAAAGCTGGGATTTATTGAATAGAGTTTCAGCTCTTTAAGAAATTCGAGGTGATTCACCAAGTTTGAACGTCTGCTCCAGTCTTCTATTTATAGTTTGAAGGTCTTGGAAGTAGCCATTGCAAACTTCTCATCTTGATAGTTCTTCAATTTCTCTTCTCTTCAAATCTTTCAAATTTGCCCGTTTAAAATAAATTTCAGGACGTTTAGAGACAAATTATAAATGTTGAAGTGCGAGATTAATCCATTAATCTTGATGCGTCAAAAACTCGTTTACTTCAAGCAATCTGTTCTGATAGAGAGGCGCTTGAGATGCAATGTGGATTTCTATGATTCGTTGACTTGCTCACGTTGTAGAATTGAGCGGGAACATTGAGAAACGGTACATGTTAGAGATTTCCTTTTGCCTTGAACTTTAGTGAGGATTCTCTAACAATCCGTGCTGATACCTTTTCATTGTGAGGACCACTTGGATATCTTCTTTAATTTCAATGCCTCACTACAAGAAATAGAGCTATTTGTGACAACGATTAATCTGTCACTAAAATTGTTGTCACAAAAAGCTATGAAAATTGTATTGTCACTAAAATTTATTTTGTGAAAGTCTTGCTATACAATTGTCACATATAATTCATGTTTTGTGACAATAATTTATAATTGTAACCAATAATTTTCTGTGACAACATAAGTTGTAACATATAATTTAGAAAATGTGACAATAAATATTCTTCTATCACAAAAACTATTTTAGTGACAACATAAAAAGATTGTTACAAAAAAATTTATTATTTTGTGACAAAAATCGTAATTTGCAACCAAAAAAAAAGTTAGTTACAACTAATTTTTGTCACAATTAATATCAAAACGTGACAATAAAATATTCTACTATCACAAAAACTATTTTTGTGACAATATAACAACTTGTTACTAAAAATTATTGTTTTTGTGACAATAATTTCAATTTGAAACAAAAGAATATGTTAATTACAACTAATGGTTGTCACAAAAAATATCTAATATGTAAATTCAAAAACATTATTGTCACAAAAACTATTTTGGTGACAACATAAAAGCATGTTTTAAAAAATATGTTACTTTCGCACGAACCCTTTTGCCCCTTGAACTTGTACAAAATGCATATTATTACTCCTTTCATCCTTGGTGGCATATGTTGTGGCAATTATTGACTGCCAAGGCGCATCATTGTTAAAAAAATTAATAAAATTAATATTAAATATAAAAATCCCTAAAATCCCTCCCAATTCATCGCTTTCCCTACCTATTCATCATCGCCGAACTTTCTGACCGCCTTGCACATTTCATTGGACGAACCTGCTTGTCGATTTGTGTGAGTTTATAATTTATGAATTTGTGCACTATTTGAATCCCTAAACCAGTAAATCCCTAAATCCAATCCCAACTTCAATTTCTTCGTCCATTGTTCCTTGGCGTCTGTTCTACTACTTGTCGATGTTCGTTTTGCTGCTCGCCATCGGTGACGCTATTGACTCCTACACTTTTGAGGATTTCATCATCAGAATTTCTTCCAGCTGTGAACTAAAGTTTGCTTTTCTTCTTTTTTTCAAATATCTCTTTATTTGATTCAGTCTTAGCTTTGCTTTAATTTTTTCTTGGATTGAAGTTCAATAGCATTATAAGCTTTATTGATGTTATCATGGTTTTACAATTTGGAATCATGTTTCAGGCTGAGAAGGGACAGTGATCGATGAATTCATTTTGGGTGAAGATAATGAGTTTGGTTTTTTATTTTTTAAATATTAATGTGCCTCATCTTGATTTTATTGGATTGACTCGGTTTTGGACACATTGCAGCACATGTGTACCACTCTCCCTCTATTGTGTGGTTCAATCAGAATGAAGGAGTTACGTGATGCAATTATTACAAGTTCAAGTTGCAATGGGGTGCATTTGAAAGTTAAGGAAGTTATTTGGATTTTGAGACCAAGTTCAGGGGACAAATTATGCATTAAGTCAAAAGATATTGAAAATGAACAAGTAAGGTGAAGCGGGTATATGAAAATTATATAAAAGGTTTGTGAAAGTTATTTTATTATGAAATGATATATAAAAGGTATTTAAAGGTTATAGGAAAGTTATAATTTATATAAAAATGAAAACTATTGGAAAAGTTCTAACTTCTATCAATGTTACAGAAATTGTATAAAAAGGTATAAGAAAGTTGTCAGAATAGGTAATATGAAAAGTTATAGAAAATGTGTGGGAAAATTGTTTGAAAGTTAGAGGAAAGCATATGAAAATTATAGTTTCATTTCACTCACATATAAGATTATCCCTCAATGTACTATAATTAAGTATATAAAACACCTAACAGACAACTGTGATATGTCTGAATTCAAATGACTATTTTAATATTTATTCATATTTTTTTTATTACTCATAAACCTTCGATCTAATCAAATTAGTTCTCCTTTATTACAACCATTCCAACCTTAGTTTAATAACTAGTGCATATTTTTCTGTCTCTTATGTAATAATTTTTTGATGCATTTTATTATCTTATATTTTTTCAAGCATCTATTTAATAATTATTATTTATTATTCATTAATGTTATTTAATGATTGTTAAATAATTATTAATGTTATTCATCATATTTTTAGTATTTGTTATTTATTATTCATTAATGATATTAATTTTCAATTAAATTTATTATTATTTATACTTTTTAATATTAATAATAACAATAATAATATAAACAAACTGAAAATAATGAATCTGGATTAAATCAAATTTAAGTTGATTAAAAAGAATATTCAAAAAGATTAAATTAAAAATAAAAATAGAAAATGGAAATGAAAAATGAAAACAAAACGTTAAAATTGAAAATTCCCTCCTCTTTCTCGCGTGAAGTTCTAATACACTACTCTTTCTCTCTCTCTCCCAGCAGTTAGGGTTTCACCTAGACCTGGGCATGGATCGGGCCGGGCCGGATCGGGCCTAGAGTAAAAACCTTCAACCCAAGCCCATCCATACTACTATAGATTATTACTCGGGCTTGGGCTGGGCCGGGTTTTCATAAAATTAGCAAAACCCGAGCCCAGTTTGCCCGGCCCGTCTTTTTAATTATTTTAAAATTAAATAAACAAATGTAAAGAAAGAAAGCATGCAATAACAACAAAAAAAAAAATAAGTAACAAAATGTAGAAATTGAAGCTTACCTATAAGCAGAAACCGTGCTTTGGTCAAACAGATGGAGAAACAAGAATAGTTGATGATGGGAGATCAAAGGGCGTGATTAGTTTTACAGCTTCAGATCTTTAATTTCATGTGTTTCGAGGGCAGAAAAGATAAAACAAATGCAGATGAGATTTGAATTAGGAGAAAATATTTATATACGAGAGTTGTCCAAATAAAGGAAGCTGAAAAGTTAACATTGAGAACTGAGATAATTGATTATTTATTGGCTCAATACTGCTGGCAAATCGAATACGAATACATTATCTTACTTTTATTTATTTTCTGATTTTTTTAAAAAAGGTATATTATCTGTGTTTAGATATAATTGAAAAGTTTGAGAAAAGTTTGAGAAAGAGATATATCTGAAATGTCCATTGCTTTTATAATTAAAAAACTTTGCATTAATTTTTAATTAGTTTAAATTATATTCTCAATATTGGGTGGGTATAAATGAGAATCTCAGATGACTAAAACGTCATTCCATTTACTTTTCTTTTTTTTATTTATTTCCTTCTTTTAATAAAATAATTATGATTAATGTTGGTAACTGATAATTCATTAATTGATTTTATTATGAATATTAATATATTATTAATTTATAACGGGTTGGGCGGGTTAGTTAGGGTTTTAACATTAAAACCAAACCAAACCCATATATTCTTCTGGTTATTCTGGATTCAGGTTAAGCCGAGTCTATATTAAATATTACTTATCCAAGCCCTTCTCATGATAAGCGGGCCAGGAGCGTGCCCGGTTCTAATTTCACCTCTCTTCAAATTCCTTGTGGGCTTCTTCCTTGTCCGCCGCCCACATTGTCTACCGGTGACTTTGCTTCTTTCTTCCCTCTACTGGAGAATCTCTCTCCTCGACATTTTCATTCTCTGTTAAAGTTTGCTCTTTCTTCCTTCTTTTTCATCTTATTTTCCTGTCTACAAAGATAGTACAAATTACTCTTTTTCAATGGCTTTAGATTTGGTTTTTTAGTTCATTTTCTCGGCTCAACTTGATATGTTTCTTTGTTGAATCATATAATTTTTGTATCTCTTTCTCTCACTTTCCTTGTTCATATCAGTTTTTTCGTGGTTAGGTGATATGTTGAGATTACGTTTCTTTTTCTTAATTTCATTAGTGGATCTAAATCCATTTATTTCATTTACTGGAAATTTTATTGTTCATATTTTTTCCTAGAATTTTTTTCGAAGGTAATGAGATCAACAGTTTCTTGCAATGCTTATACCTTGAGCTAATAAATTCTGTTCTCATTTTTTCAGCTGTTGAATTTTATGATTTGTTGAAGTGTAGTCAATCTTATTGAGGAAATAAATGGATATGTGGGGTTTCATATTTAATTATTTCTTGCTTGAATTGATTTGATTCATTAAAAGTGTTTCTTAAAATTGAATTTAAGTTACCTTTAAGTTATTGAATAGTTGAAAAGACTATAAAGTATATGTTTTACAAAAAGGTATTTGGTTTTGAATATAATATGGAGACAATATTGTAATTTGTTTAGTCAAAAAGTAAATTTGAAAAAAAATAACTTTTTAAAAGTAAGTATTAGTTACTTCTTACTTTTTACTTAAAAGTAACATTTTTAAGTTGAAAAAAAATTTAGAGAAACACTGAACTAACTAAATTTAATTTAAAATTCCATTTTTAAACAAGTTTGATTAACTTTTAAGTTTAGAGAAACACCCCCAATGTCGTGGAACTAATCTTTGTTCTCTGTGGTAGACTGAAGTAGCAAATCCATATATCAACAATAAAAGCAGAGAAGGGACTAAAGAGACATGACTTAGATATGTGAGCTCATCATGTTCAATCCCTAAAATGGATGATTTTGATCTCTCTTGCCTCCTTTGACAAGTCAAGACTGAATATAGAAAGGCATAGATCGTTTAATGAGAGATCATTGAGTGAGCTCTCCACTGGACTTTCTTGAGGAGGTCTTGATAACTTTGAGAGCACATATTTTCCTAGAGGCATGTCTTGGTTTTTGTTCATAAAACTTTGGTTGGTTATACCGGTCAGTTCATCTATGGTTATAGCTGGCCTTCTATGTTCCACTATCTTCTTGCTCTTTCTTTATGCATTAAATCTATGTGAACCTTTTATGTATAGAAGTTAATATGGTTTCTACTGATTAGCTTGGATTAGATTGCTTTGAAATACTTAATGACTTTGTTTACTTTATAGATTTTAAGGGGGTATAGATGTTTTTATTATGACAACTAATTAATGTGTCAGTGTCAGTTAAGAAAGTTCTTGTTCAAATTGTTTCTGTTTCCCTTTTGCATCTATGTTCGAGTCTTGTCCTAGTGACTCGTAATCATTTACAGGGACTTTTTTTCCAATTCATTCCTGTTACATTCTCGGTTTTATCCCGGTTAGATTGTGATAATTTGATTTATTTCAAATAAACGATTGATGTATGCTTATGATTTGGTTTCTACAAGAGAGGTAATTATATGACTTTGTAACTTGGTGGAGGTAATAGATGATTGATCATTTTCTTCATTTATTATCACAAAAATTATGCCCGAATCTAACATTGTTTTACCGTTATGAAAAACCATATTGGTGTTTTCTACTTTGTTTTGTAATTGATGTGAATAAAAATATTATGCTAACGTCTGTTGTAAGTACAACTTGACCATTTGTCTAGTCTTCATGCTCATTCTTCAGGTCTCATACATTTTTCTTTAAGCCGAAGGTTAATACTATGTGTTTTGTTTGTAGACTTTATATGCATCAATGATACTTTTGCCAAAGTTTAGAAACCGGTGAGTGCTTTCACAGTCACAATTGAATCAACCTTTTTAGCTATTATCATGAATAAGAGCTGAGCTTTAGTCATTTTCTCATTGTCGTAATAGTTATCAATAATTACACCATAAATCTTGTTTTAATAATGGTATAACCCCCATGGTGAATCAGGGATTATTTGTTCTTGCTCATTATGCTTCTGCCGTTTTAATGATTTTGTTATCTAGCATAGTGGCTTATAATTAACTGTTTAAATGCATTTCTTTTTTGGCAATCTGCTCTAGTTTGCTGTAACTTGTATCTATCTTATTGTGCTTTATAGTGTTTGAGGCATCAAACAAGCAATAGTCAAAACAGGGTAGCTGTATTATACATGCTAAATTGTCAGAACAGGCTGTTGAGAAGCTGCTGCAAATCATCTCCATAAAGACATTAATGAGGTGTGTCTATATTCAACCATGTCCATTTTCTTTGAAACTAGTTATTGTACTTTGCATTTTATTAAAGTAGGATACTCTTTTTATCTCTTTTTTTTAGTTTTGTTTTGAAATTTATAGTTGAGTTTTTGGGTCTCATAATTGGACTCTGCGTGTTTGACCAATTGATTTCGAATCTGCTTATTTTCTACAAAACTACGGCACAAACCAGAGGCAACGATGCTTAGGAGGAAGTGTTTCTTGATTACAAGGAAGAAGTGAAAGTCCTGACTCTATTGGTGCCAAAGTTAGTGGCGAATCCACCAAGAACTGAGTAGTTTCTTTTACCACATCGGATGCTACTTTTTTAGATCTTATAGTCCCCTAGAACTTCTGAATTTTTTATATTTTGAGAAGTGTTAGAAGAGTAAAACAACATATGTGCTTGCTTAAAGCTACGGCTTTGAATTTTTATCTCTGCCATTTCTATCACGGGGTTAGATCTATTAAGTCAACTTTGGTAGTTGTCTATTATTTGCTTGAGTGTCTTCACATATGACTTTGACATTTACCTTTTGTTGAATATAAGTTGTGATTTAATTTTGTCGTTTCTAGTGTTTGGAGTGAATTTATTTTCTTTTTTCAGAGGCTATATTGGAATACACAATTATGGATTTGGAAACTTTCTTTGAAGCTAGATCTTTTTCGTGCTATGTGGATTCAAGATTTGAGCATTCTTCTGAAGGCAAAGTTATTAACTCTTCTTTTTCAATCTTTGGTTGTTACTTAGGAAACTTGTTTTGCATCCTTTTAAAGAAAATTCATCTTGCTCTATCATTATTAATATTAAAACAATAATAATAACAATATAATAATACTATGAATTGAACTTTTGGTTGAAAATTTGACTTAATTTTCTTTTCATAAATTGGATCTCATTTTTTAAAAGTTGACCTTCGTTGAGAAGGTGCTCAAACATTGATGGTCAATATCATTGATAGTTACTATGAAATCCATTAGAAATTACATATGTTTGTTTGTTAAATGTCCTCATTCAGTATAGAATGACATAGACACTTGTTGTGCAGTTTTGATCATGTAATGATAATTATTGATATGTCTGTGCTTGCAACATGATAATTACATAGAAAGTTTAAATAATTAATAGCTGATATCAAGGCCCATTAAAGGTTCAAATAAGCATACCTTGGCCCAGAAACATGGCTCCTCAGCCAAACTACGCCTTGGCGTAAACACGTGCTGAAACCTCTTCAGCATAGCAGCGATGCCGAATCAAGTCTTGCAGCGAACAGCCTTCAACGGTCCTTGACCCTACTCACATCGAAAAGCGTGTAGCCGAAACCCTTCATTCAGCAATACTCTTCGCATTTAAGCCGAATAAGTATCGGCATAACCCATGCTGATCCGGCGCACTCCTTCTCTCTTCTCTGCCACATTAAATACAAACCTGACTGGCAAGGATGAATCATTTAATGCTCAGACGGTTGAAAAGACCCTTAAGCGGCTTGCCACTTGCGCACAGCTTGCAGGCGGACCCCACAAGCCATCATTACATGAATCCTTATAAATAGCAAGGCAACCTCCCACTTTAGAGGTAACTGTTACTTTAAGAACGCACTCTTATCACCTCTCCCAGATCGCTAACTTTAGCATCGAAGGGTCTTCGCCGGAAATACTTATAGTCGGAGACTTGTTTTGCAGGTTCTAAGGACGTTGAAGACTATAGACTTCATCCGACGGATACCATATTGGTGCGGTGAGCGTGGATCGAAGCCCACAATCATGACTACTCCCCCAAACAAATCATCAAAACCTTCACTCATTCCCAGGACCATCCTCTTCTTGGACACTCCGGAATCTGGAAACAAAGCCAGGACGTCGAACCCGGTCACTACAACTCCCCTGCCATAGATGGAGGCAACACTTTTCATGGAGCAAGAGACACTTGAAGGGAGAAAGAGAAGAGAAGTTGTAAAAAAGGACATGATGGCAATGCTAATCAGATAGAGCGAACAACAGAATGTGGCTCTGAAGCCTTTGTCAGGAAAGGCGACCAATTAGGTCGGAAGCACGGTACCCATCACGAGGTTCCCCGTTAATAACGAGACTGGACTGCCCATGCTATACTTACCGCCACTCGAAGATGCCGGAAAACTGAGGAAGCGCCTCGGTTAAAGGAAAGGACATGATGGGGTCCTCAAGGCGGGAAGAGCGGAATTCCGAAGAGAGATCACTCCAGTGTGAAGACAAAAAGCCCCACATTCGGGACTGACCCAGAATTGTCTTTGGACAACGAGGGGAGTTTAGCAGGATCAAGAAGAAAAGCTCCCCCAAAACCTCAGCCGGCGGGGGAGGATTTGGAGGCTGTCATAGCCAGGAAGGTGGATGCCTTTCTAGCAAAGAGGGGGATGGAAGCTGCAATACCAGACATCGCTGAGACAGCATCGCCTTACTGCACTCACATTCATACTAAAAGATTCTCGAGAGGGTTCAAGCAGCCCCGTCTACACGAGTACTCCGGTGTGGGAGACCCCACGGCACATGTTCGTTATTTTCGTTAATGTATGGTGGCGGCAGATGCTACGGATGCCATGTTATGTAAGTTGTTTCCCACCACCTTAGTGGCGCCTGTGACCCACTGGTTCGAGGGCCTTAAGCCGGCATCTATAACCAACTTTGACATGATGGCCAAAAGCTTCGCCTTGTACTTTGTCATGTCTATACCGCCTAGCCAAACAGTCCAAGACCTGTAGATGGTTCTGCAGAGGTCGGATGAGTCCCTCGCCGACTTTGTAGAAAGATTCCAAAAGGTGGTTATCGAGATCAGAGATTGCAACATTGACATAGCCTCCGAGGCACTGGCAAGGAACTATCGAAGCACTGACTTGGCGAAGGACGTTTCCACAGAGAGGCCCACCACTCTCGCGACGTTGATGAAGAAGGCTAGAAAGTGGGTGCGTTGGGAAACCCACAAAAGGAACACCATGCAAATGGAGGCCGCTGTAAGAGAGGAACAGGCAAAACGATGAGATTTCGGGAAGCAAGAGCCAGACCTCCTATAGTCATACCACATTGAAAGACCAAAATGGGAGATGGAAGAATTTACTCCCTTCAATGCTAAAAGAAATGAGGTTTTGATGTGGATCGAGAGAAACAGGGAAGACATCAAATACCCCCCTAAAATGAGATACAAGGGGAAACTGGGAACTTACTATGAGTTCTATAAAAGCGAGGGCCACGACATAGAAGATTGTAGAGAGTTGGCTCACGAGTTAAGCAAGAAGGTTGCTAATGGTTGGCTGAACCGCTTCCTCCAAAACCCGTCGAGGGATAGACAGCGAGATGAAGGGGAGAGAAATTCCCACCGGGAGCAACGAGGCTATCAACCGCCTTGCCGAGATGCTGAGGCATGCTATCAAGGTTTGGCCTATCACCCATCCCGTCGTAATGCCGAAGAGCCCCCGCCTAAGGGAGTGATCCATGTGATTGCTAGGGGAACCACCCAAAAAAAGAAGAAAAGAGGGAACTCGTTTGATTATGATAATACAAACAAAGGGAGCGAGACGTGCTACACTTTCGCTTAGGAGAAGAAACCTTCGCTACACAATGACGCCCTACTGATTGAAATGATGGTGGAGGGATACCAGGTGGGCCGTACACTAGTGGACATAGGTAGCTTGATTAAATTGATGACCAGAAAAGTGTATGAGGCCATTGGAGGGAACCCCAATCACCTTGCCATCCATCAGGCGCCGTTGATTTGTCAAGGAGGGCACGCCTTGCGCATATGCGATTCGGCGAATTTATCGATTGCATTGGGAGATAGTGGCCCCAGGTGGAAGACGCGGGCCGAATTCCTTATCGTAGACATCCCGTTAGCATAAAACATAATCCTGGGCCGCCCGCTCATTATCAATTCTGAAGGTGTCATTAACCTTCGGTACCTCACGTTCCAAATACCTACACACCAGGGAATAGCCACGGCCCGCGGAAATCAACAAGCCTCTTAAGAAACATATTTGATATCCCTGAAGGCCGAGCCTTTATCTGTAGAGGAGGAATCTGGTCAGTGGAAAGTCACCGAACCTGCGGATGTAATGTTGACGGTGACTTTGGAAGAAGGGAAAGAAGTTCGCATGTTTGGGGAACTGAAGGAGGAAACTAAAGAAGAAATCCTAACAGTATTGCTTGAAAAGGTCCAGGCTTTCGCATGGACCTCAGCGGACCTAAAAGGTGTCAGCTCTGAAGTTATGGAGCACAAGTTGAATATCCTTCCTCAGGAGAAACCAGTCAAGCAAAAACGAAGGAACCATGCCCTGGAGAGACAAAAAGCCATAGAGGAGGAGATCTCTCGCATGCTTAAGGCCGGACACATTAAAGCAGTCTGCTACCCTGACTAGATCGCCAATGTGGTATTAGTCAAGAAACCAAACGGTAAATTCCGCATGTGTGTGGACTTCACGGACCTAAATAAGGCATGCCCGAAAGACAGCTATCCTCTCCCCAGCATTGACATGTTAGTAGATGCCACGGTGGGCTACGCTATTTACTCTATGTTGGACACGGCATTGAGTTATAATCAGATACCTATGGCCGAAGAAGATAAGGAAAAGACGTCGTTCATCACACATGAAGGAATATATTGCTATAACGTCATGCCCTTCAGTCTTAAAAACGTTGGGACCACGTATCAACGAATGGTGAACGAGATCTTCGACGACATGATAGGGAAAGAAGTAGAACTGTACATGGATGATATGATTATCAAGAGCAAAGTCGAAGTAGAACACGCTGCAGACATAGCCAAAGTTCTAACCCTTTTGGAGAAATATAGGCTGAAGCTGAATCTGGAAAAATGTGCCTTCGGCGTAACGGGAGGGAAATTCTTGGGATATTTAGTCTCGCAAAGAGGAATAGGGGCTAACCTTGATAAGATAAATGCGATGCTTCAGCTCAAAGAACCCCAAAGCATCAAGGACATCCAACGTCTCAATGGTAAACTTAACGCCTTGGGCCGTTTCATTTCTTGCGTGGCATGCCAATGCATCCCGTTCTACAAACCTTTGAAAACGAAGAAGTTCGTATGGGGAGAAGATTGCGCAAAAGCTCTTGCCGAGATCAAAACCTTCTTGGTCTCCTCACCCCTGTTGAGCCACCCTATCACCGGTATGTGATAGGTGCAAATTATGTCATCAATAGCTAGGCATTATCGGGTTGAAAATGAATGAAACTGAGCAGATTTTATGAAGACCTTCTGTTATTTCAGGTTTTCTGCTTCAGGAGAAGGTCTTCTAGGCGCTGCAGTAAAAAGGCAAAAAAAAGGAGAAAGGCGGGCTGTTTCAGAGGAAGGAGAGCAGTGATGACATCACTAGGAGAGAGAAAGTGACGTGGATTGGAAAGAAATTCAGTTTGCTTTTGAAAGTAACTTAGGTTACTTTAATCTTAGTTGTCCTCTTGGTTAGCAAGTGGAGATTATTTTAATATTTGTAAGAAAAAATATCTAGATAGTTGGTGAGATTTGTAGTTGAAAAGTAGCTTTGACTTTTTGGGCACTTTATTGAGCCTTGTGCTCCCTCTTTTAGCCGGAAAAGTAAGTAGGTGTTTCCCTTACTCTTTTATGTCCGCCACCTCATTATTCATCTTTCATCAATTAATTAACTACTATTCATCTTGCATTTTCTATCTACTTTTCTGCCATTTTTATTAAGCTTTTAAGTTCTCTTCATTAATGGAGTTTGTTGAGTCATTAATGGAGAGCTGTGAGTAGTCTTCCTTCCGGTTCAGTTCGCCTTATAAAAGGCAGTCTAAGGTGATCTTCCCTCTGCTGTAAAGTATCTCTTCCTTGCTTTGTATGAATGTTTGTGTGAATGAATACTTGATTCTTAAGATGAAAACTGATCACTTTCATGCATAGTATTGAGTGGTAAGGACCGAAAGGTGATCCACTCAGTATAGAAGACCTTCACACACATATTTAACATGATATTGAAAAATGATTGTTTGTATGCCTTGGGTTCCATTTAATGGATGCTTGACTATGCTTAATGCTACTTTGTTGATTGTATGAAGGACTGAAAAGTGAAGTAAAATCAGTTGAGTAAGAAATTAAATTTGCTTAATAGGCGGTTTAGGGAGATAAGGTTAAGAGACCTCGGAACAGGACTGCTGAGCGAGGTCTTGTACTGAAAGCAAGGAAGATTGCCTTAGACTGTCAAAAGGGTGAACTGAACTAGAACCTTCCATTTATTTTAATTTTTTTTGAAATCAACTTCCATTCTGTTTAGATATTGAAATCAATTTTATATTGTTAAACAACAACCCCTAATTTCAAGAAAATCGAATTTTAACTCACTAGCCCATTTATCATGAAAAGGACAAGCTAACATAAAGACCTCCCTGAGGATACGATACTCTTGCTTGCCACTTTACAATTTGACACTAGTATACTTGCTAGGCGTGTTATTTCCGAGAGCAACAACACAAATTAATTTCTTTTTAATAAATTTGTACACGGAAATCAGTTTTATGTTTTATATATATAACTCCATATAAATAATGATGCATAGATTCTCTGGGCTTTAATTAAGTGTGTTGAGCCAAAGTATTGAGTTTGAGTGCACAAGTGAGCGAGCACTTATGTATGGTAAATAATTTTGGGTAGAACCTTTGGGCCGTAATAATGTTGAACATAGGAGTTGACATATATGTAAAATTCAATCAATGTAACATTAAGATAATTGGTTTTTCTTTAAGACCAATTTATTTAACTTATATGTTATTCTCATTTATTTCATCCGTGGAATATCTAGCAATATTGGTCAACCTCGTGTATATGCTCAATAATACAAAAAGTGAGTAGTCCAGGGGTGTGTCTTAATCCCAATTCCTTAAGAAATTCAATTTATTTTATATTTTTATGTATTAACTTTACACATCCCCTACATAAAAGGAATGGAGTTGAATTCCTTCTATAATGGTGATGGTAAACGAACCCTTTACATTATGTATTTTTTGCCCCAAAAAGTAATAATCATTGTGAAACTGTAGAGCGAAAAAGGTGGTTTTTCAGCATGGGAGCCAACATCTTCTCAAGCGTGGTTGGAGGTACATGAGTGTATACACATGTTCAAGATATAGTATTTTGAAATTTCATATGCTTTGAAATGATAGTTTTCATGTTCAGGCTTTGAATCCTACTGAAATGTTTGCAGCATTAATGGTCGATACTGAGTTTGCATTATTTGAATTTGAATTAGAATATACACACATACATGCATACATACATAGATACATACATACATATATACATACATACATGTATAAGTATGGACATTTGAATTAATTACTCTTATATATGTCCATTGGCAATATTAGGTATGTGGAGTGCACATCATCGGTACTTGAGTGTATGGTACTATTTAATAAGATGCATCCTGAATATAGGAAGAAAGAAATCGAAATTGCAATGGATAAAGCAACTCTGTATCTTGAAAATACACAGAATCCCGATGGTTCTTGGTATTTATATATTTATTCATTTTGTAGTTCAAAAGTTGAAAGAAAACTATGATTCATATCATTATAAAATATTGATTAAAAAATTATATGAGGTGGGTATGGGAGATGGGGGGTTTGCTACATATATGGTACATTTTTTGCGCTGAGAGGATTATCATTTGTTGGAAAGACATATAAGAATAGCAACGTGATCAGTAAAGCTTGTGAATTTTTGATCTCCAAACAACTCCATTCTGGAGGGTGGGGAGAAAGCTATCTCTCCTGTCCACATTTGGTATAATTAGTTATACTTCAAATGACTTGAATTTTGATTTCTGTTGCTTGAAACTCTAACCAAAAGATTTCATTGTTTCAAATATAAGATCAATGCATATAGCATGGTTTCTAGTTAATATACAGACTCTCTCATTTTTGTCATGTATGCCTATTCTTCTTAGGAATACATTCCACTGGAAGGAAACAAATCAAATCTCGTACAAACTGCTTGGGCAATGATGGGTCTTATTTATGCAGGACAGGTTGTGCTAAATTCGGTTAATCTTATATTTTAGTTTTAATTTTTATTTATCATTGATCTTATCCTAATCTTATAATTAATAAACTGCTAGTTTAAAATGGATTGCTAACGTTTTCATCCAATGTGTACAGATTGAGAGGGATCCAAAACCTTTACATAAAGCAGCAAAGTTATTGATAAATTCGCAGGTGGAAACCGGAGAATTTCCTCAACAGGAGATAACATATATATATATATATATATATATATATATATATATATATATATATATATATATATA
>CATIWQ010337330.1:0-11677 GCA_949673415.1 Euphorbia schlechtendalii | reverse complement strand
AAATTTTAATTCATTATTCCCAAGCAAAGGAATTTATTTGGAAATGAATTCCAATTCTTGAATTGATTTGTTCCAAGCAAGACCTTAATTTCCAAAATTTGATAACTAGTATATCTCTTACTGTGTTCAACATATGTTATATGATAAATGCATAGTCAATTCTCTCAAATTGTTCTACTTTTACCTATCACCTCTGAATTTTAAAAAAGTTCTATTAAATTCTTCTACTTTGACATGAATGACATGTTTCCCAAAAATTAATAAATGTTGTTACTATATATATTAATTTATACTATTTAAATTTATTTTGGAACGCATCTCATTCATGCGGAGTAGGGTGTTTAAAACATCCGACTTTTAGTATAATTTTTCAGATGAGGGTCTTTTCAAGGTGCAGGTGGTAGTAGGCTAAATGTGATAAGGTAAAGGAGCTTACCAAGATATTTGAAAGGTTTTTAGTTTAAAGAAAATTTATCGTTACACTATATTATGAGGGTGTTTGTTTAGCAAATTATCTGCTGCAGTTAGCAGATAGAATTCCAATAATGCTGTTAAGAAAATTAAGGGTGTGTGGTTAGAATTTTCCAAAAGCAAGTTGCAGCAGATAGAGTTCTAAACTGCAGCAGTTTCAACAGCAGCAAATTGCAGCTTTTTAACTTCAATCTGTTGTTTTTTTTTGTTTAGGAGACCTGAAAATAAATATGTCTTTATTGTCCTTATACTTGTACACGTTGAACAACCAATATCAATGAAACCAAACTTTTTGTGCCTGAGAAAACGTGTCTTTATCTTTAGGGCTGTTTCCACACCCATAAGTTTGTAGCCTTGATCTTAAACGTTTAATCCAATGTATTATACATTGGAGGGGACCAAAGAAAATGAAAAGTTAATTTATTTGGGAAGAAGATGAACACTGCTTTGTAATATTACATAATTGAGGCTTTCAAATCAACATCATATTTGGCACACTTTCATCTTATTACGATTATATTCTAATCTAAATTTTAATGTACAATAATTTTTTTACTTTGTGTAACATCATTTAATTCGATATTTTATTTTCTTGTAGAGAAACGAAACTTTTTTACTAAACTTGAATTTATTTGGTACGGAAAATAGATTTGATATTTTCTAATGATTTAAATCATGTCCTTATCTAAATTTTAATTTACAATAATTTTTTACTTTGTGTAACCTCATTTAATTCGATATTTTCTTTTCTTGTAGAGATACGAAACTTTTTTACTAAACTTGAATTTATTTGGTATGGAAAAGAGATTTGATATTTTCTAATGATTCAAATCATGTCCTTATCTAAATTTTGTAGAGATATGAAACTTTTTTACTAAACTTGAATTTATTTGGTATGGAAAATAGATTTGATATTTTCGAATGATTCAAATCATGTCTTTATTCATCATTTTACGTTTCAACAGCAACACCACTTTATAGTTTTACCAAACACTAAATTATAAGTTAATACTAAGCAACAAACTGCCAACAGTAACATCCAACAATAACCGCAAACAGTCAACAGCAGCAGCTATCAGCTGTACCAAACATGTCCTATATCTATCTCAATCTTTGAAATGTGTCATGTTTTATTATTTTTTATTAAATAAAAATTTAAAAGTTTTTCCTTTTGTTTCAGCATGTATATTTAAAAAAACGTGTCAAAAATTGAATGAAGAAAGTGAAAAAATATATACTATGTGTTAGTATTTTAGTGTAATTGGATTGATTGGTTTTGACCAATACGATTGTGACGTTTCATCGAACAAGTCAGGAGAGTGCGGAGTGCACACTTGTTCGAGTACGGTTACGATTTGGGGAATCCGGGCAACGCCCCCCGGATGCGGGGTTTAAGGGGCGGCAGCCCCTGGAGGGGTCCTAGGGCAACGCCCTGGGTTGGGGTCGGGCTGCCAGGTTAGCTTGAAAATTTTTTATTCCTGAACAAACGCACCCTTTGAAAATTCATCAGAAAAATGAATTTTTGGACCGAAACAGTGTGTCGATTGGACACAACTGAAACCCGAAAAAACATGTCCTTTAGACATGGTAGCTACTCGAAACAACATGTCTATCAACATTTTGGTTATTTATATCACTAGAAACGAAATTGGTTCATAGATAGAAAAATTCGGTTGTATTTTTGACAGCAAACATCAAATTCTAGTTCTTAACATACTTTCTGATTTTATCCGATTGAAAGTTTGGTGAACCGATCAAATAAAATTCAATCTGAAAGTGTTATTCGCGATTTCAGAATTATCCAGGAAATTTCTCAGATTCGAACACCATGACATAACATATGTTTTTCGTAGCCACCAACAGAATTAATGACACGTATCAAGTAATAAGTGGATGACATGAAAGCATACGTGATATTATCGTATTAGTGAGAAATTATAAAAAGAAGAGGATAAATTATAAAAGAGAAATAAAACTTTTGACATGTAAGTGCATCCCCGATAAATTGTCTATTGCAGTTTACTTCTTGACACGGACACAAATAGACATTGAATTAAATATTAATTCTAAAATCGATATTCCATTTCTTTTTTCTAATATGACTTGGCAGTACAAGCCATCACCAATTTGTAAAATAAACTATTTGATAGTCTGTATACAGACAAACAAATAAAATGGTTAGTCATAAAAATATAATAATATTTTGATGATAAATTAACTAGTTTGTTATTATATAATTTTTTTAAAAAAAAGGATCCAAATCTAAATAGACAAGCTACTGTGCCTAAATTTTTAAACTACATCATCTTTTTATAAAATAATTACCATGTTATTAATTAGAACTTTTGTTTCACATGTCACATAAATTTGAAATTCACTATTTATTGGAGATGCTTTAAAAGATTAACTTACACATTTTGTCATGTATAGTTGTGTTCAAAATATTACATATTCGGATTTCGCTAGACAAATATAGAAATGTGTAATGAGGAATTTTTTATACGATTAAGGATTTTGTCCTAATTACTATGAAACTTGTATTTGGGATACCAAATTTCTTCTATGCATATAATGTTGACAAAAAATCAATTGTCTTTCCCTTCAAATATTGATTTCTTTGTCACTTGTTGAATTTTGTTACGAGTGTCATTTTCAGTTATTTTCTCATTCCAGTTTCTCTCTTAGTTATCAATTCTGATATTGGACTTGTATGTCATATGTATAAAAATTCAATGGGAAGCATACAAAAACATATTGTAACGAGGACAATACAATTTTTTTCCCATAATTTTCAATGAAATTTGGGTTATTATTTGTTTACAATTGTAGAAAGCCAAGCAGTATATAATTATCTAAAGACATAATAAAAGCTAGATGGGAGATTTAAATATTATGTAAAGGTAAGCATCGGTTCAAAATTATTAAAACCTACATATATTCTTGTTTTTTCTCTTTTATTTTTCGATAGTAATAATAAAGGCGGGGAGAGAAAAAATTTCCCACATTTTTTTTCCTACATGAATTCTTGCTGTTTCTTTTTTATTTTTCGATAACAATAAAGGAGGGGGATAGAATTTCACCTTTGTATAAATACTTGAATTCACATTGATTTTTTTTTTCTTGTACTTGTCATTATTATAGGCTAAATTTAGCCAATAATTTTATCATAGATTTTAACCTGTTATTTGTTAGCGATAAAAAATAACATATATAAAAATTACAGTGTAATAATTATGCATATAACATATATAATCATTTATTTAATTCATTAGATTTTTTAAATAATCAAACTCAAAAATTTACGTTTTTTTTATCAGTGAAAATTCACATTTGTTTTTAATCAGTGAATTGGAACTAATTCGCAATATTATATTTTCATTATTATTATTTTTTTTTTGCATGATATAAGAGAAATTATAATAGAAATTGTGTCCTTGTTTTGTCTTTACTTTGTCATTTTCTGGTTGTGGAAAATTTGATCTAGTGTGATAAAATAAAAAAGAACAAAATCCTTAAAATTTATAACACAAAATGCATACATTCTTGTATTTGGGTTTTTTTTCATAATTGTATAACTAGAGTTAAATTATCAATATAACTATTGTTGAGTGAATTATGTTGCACTCAAAGTTACGTATTGTTTTAATTTGATTATATTAGAGAATTAAAAGGAAGTTCTCCTACATTGAATAATAATACCAATTTTTCATATAAAATTATCAAATAAGTTATGTTAATTGTGTTATCACGTAAAAAACAGATCAACTATAACTATAATTGTGGAATTATATATTTCCCTGTTCAAATAATTAAACTTAATATAATTGTAAAAAGTATATTTTTGAAAATGGGAAAAAGCTATAAACTAATGTAGGAATAGGAATCTAGACCACATGTGAGAGGGTAGTCGGGTCTTGCTCCTCGGCGGATCTACGTGGCTAACTGTGATTGGTTATTAACTACAAAGTGACTTGGCACTTGGTCAGATCAATATTGACCATATCTAACATCTTTTATTTAAATTGGCCAAATTTGGAGGCTTCAGTTGACTTTGACCGTACTTGTTTTCTTTTTACTTTTTGGATAATTTAATTTTTTCTATTATTAGTTTCATACCATCTAATTAGAATAAACTATTTTCAGTTTTTTATTTTATTTTATTTTTACCGTCTTTCAAGTCATTCTTCATGTTATTAATATATTTACGATCTATAGTGGAGTGATCATTCCTCAAAACATAAAAAGTAAAGTGATCATTATTATATAAAAAAAAGGGTTGTTTCTGAATTTAGGCTATAGTTATGGGTTACCCTCAATTTTAAAAAATTTCAAATATTTCTAAGAATGACGTCAATTGTTTAAAAGAAAACATTCAGAAAAAGGAAATATTTAAAAAGTTAAATTAACCAAAACTGAAATGTCGCATTAAGAACAAACCGAGCAATTACCAACTTTAAAGGATCAAGTGTAATACTTGAAAGTTGAGGTGACATGTGACTTTTAATTACCTTTTAGTTTGATGAATGACTATTTCATTAAATTATTAAATGAATTAAAATTGTAAAATGTCATGAACTGTTAATATTCGATCCATCATAGTTATTTCAAATAATATTCTTAATTTCGTGGAAAATTATTTTATATAAAGTGAAAAGAATAGCTATTTTGAGTGAAATAGTTACGATGGATTCATTATAAATAGTACATCAACTTTCATTATTTTTACGACTATTCCATGTAATCAGCATTTCATGAACCAAACATGTCATCCGTGTCAAGTTAAAGGACAACGTGGTATGCATGTTGAAAAAAAAAAGCAAAGTAATTATGAGGATTTTCACTATAAAATAATATAATTTTTCAAAAAAATAATATTTTTAAAAGGCATGATGCATCGAGACCCTCCTAAATCTATCTCTAAACGCCTATTTGTTCCCTGAACTTTCAAAAATTTCAAATATCATCCTGAATTTGCAAAATATCAATTTGCTCATTTAATGCCAAGTGTCAGCTTCAGATTGAAGATATAAAAATGACATTTATGAAAAATCAAACAAATTAGAAAGTGACAAGTGACATTGAGGTAGTGCAAGAGAAAATGTTGTGCAAAGGAAAATATTTTGCAGGAAAATAAAATATTTTCCTATGTTTAGCTACATCACTGTAAAATATTTCCTGATGTTTGTTTACAATTTTGAAAAATATTTTCCAACCACAAATTTAACTATACAAAATCCTAGTTTATATATATATATATATATATATATATATATATATATATATATATATATTGTAAAATATGTGAAATATTGCATAATAATTATTATATTAAAATTAAATTATATTAAGTATGAATTACATTTTTATATAAAATAAATGTAGATGGAGGAGATGAATTTGGTGGTGACGGTGGAGGTAGTGGTAATGGAGGGGTGGAGGAAGTGGTGGTAATATAGGTAGAGGAAGTGGTGGTGACGGGGTGGATGAGATGGTGGTAGTGACGGTAGCGGTGTTTGAGGAAAAAATGTATATGCTAATTTGGGTGATGGTGGAGGGAGTGGTGGTGGTGGCGAATGAAGAGGGTGGTGATGGTCGTGATGGAGATAATAGGGTAGAGGAAGCGATGAATGTGTTAGTGTGGGTAGAAGAAATGGTGGTGCTGGTAGTGAAGGAAGTGGTGATTTTCGGGTGGAGGTGGTGGTGGTGACAGTGGTGGTGGTGATGGTGGCGGTAGCAGAATGGAGATAGTGATGGATAAGTTGGTGTTGGTGGAAGAATCGAATATTGTAATAGTGGAGGAGGCGGAGTAGAAAAATAAGGGAAAATGTTTTCCCATCTTTTTTTTTTGGAAAACATTTTCTATTATTTACACTACATTTTCATGTTGACTTGCACAATATTTTTCTTTGACTTATTTTCCAAATCAAACAAACGTAGAAAAATTGGAAAATATTTTCCTGCACAAAATTTTCTTGGAAACAAACGAGCCCTGAGAGTCAAACCAATGAACTTTTTCCAAGTTCAAAATTTTATTTGAAACTTTTAAAAGTTCTAGAATAAAAATGAACGTTTAAAAACAAGTTCAGAACTAACTATTTTTTCAACCCTTTTAAAATAACCGTGCGATATTTTAAAATGTAACATATTCTTTTATTATTATTATTGGAAATAAATTTAATTATATAAAATATTAAAGTTTTTTTTAATAATTACATTATTTATAAAATTTTTATTACTTCTGGTGCTTCTAATTGTGACTTTGTTTGTGACGATAAAATTCCAAGTAAAATTTTTTCATAAACCCAATAATAATGGCTAAATAGTACTAGTAATTGATTTAAAATGATTATAAAACACTACAAACAGAAGTTCCATTTTTTTACTCAATCAGTTATAAGATATATTTGTTATCTAATTTTTTAGGCATGAAACATGCACATACTTCAACTTACAAATAAGACCAAATGCATCGTTACCCTTTAACTTGGTTCTAATAGTCGGATATCATCCTCAACTTTGAAAATAACAAAATGCTCCCTCAACTTGGTAAAAGTGATCCACTTAAACCCCTGAAATCAGATACACCAGTCACATGTTGGCGAGTGGAGTACACTCCCGCCACGTGTCGAAGTTTGAAAAGTCAAACCAATAAACATCTGTTGTTGTTGTTGAAAGATAAAAACTCAGAATTAATGACGAAGGGAAAAGAGGGGATAGAAAAATTTGGGGAGCTCTAAAATTAAAGACTGATAGGTAAAGTTGAATCATTTGAAAACCAAAACCTAAAAGAAAGAAACAAGAAAATAAAATAGAAAAGGAACTCAACAGAGAAAATTTAATGGGTGTGTTTAATTAACCTCGGAAAAAGGTATAGAATGAGAGCAGAGGGAAAGAGAGTGACTGGAGAGAAGGACGAAGGGGGTGAGAGGATAGAAATGGAACAAACGCGCTTGAATAGTCAACATGCACCACATCAGCTGTCAATGCTTTAAGTGGTTCCCGTTTACTAAGATAAGGGAGATATTTGTTCTTTTTTAAAATTAGAAATGATATCCGATTATTGAAATCAAGTTAAAAAGGAAGGTTATCTACATTTTAATACAATAATAATATTTACGCAGTTTTTAAATCGTGGCAAGAAACATACTATTATAAAAAAATAGCCGACATATTGCAAATTTTAATCTCTCCATACTTCAATTATTTATCTACTGTTCTACTTGTATCCACTTTATAATTAGCCAACATATAAGGTTGATTTTATTTTCATAATTTTTTTGTTATTCAATTTTCAATAAAATGTTCTAGCTGTGATTGTTGGAGATGTGCCATCCCTAATAAAGATGAAATATGAGCAATGCGCTAGGCGTTAGTCGGACGGCTGAAGTCTCCAAAGGTCTAGGCGGGGATTAATCTTGGTCTAGGCGGGACATAGACGCTAATCGACAGGATTAAAGTGCTAGGCGCAATCGGGCAACGACTCTCAAAATAGTGCCTAGACGGGGATTTTTAGTGAACATGAGTGATATATAAATGATGAAAATTGGGCTTTAACACAAGTTAATTGATTTTGTGTCTGATGGGCTCAACCCTACTTATATTCTTACTCAAGCTATCAAGTCCAACACTCTTTAGGTCCACAGATTCTCTACATGGTATGAGAGCGAGAAGAAAGCCTTACTGTTGAGTTTGGGCTAGTAGAAAAACCAGACTTGCTGATAACCTTGAGCCTCGGAAAAGAGATTTGTCAACGTATGTTTGACAAGCGGCAACTGGTCTAGGTCCAGTTGCACTTGAGGGGGAGTATTTCGAGATGTGGTGTCATTCCAAGTTGAAAATAAAGATGAATATAAGTGGTATATAAACCCTATTTATTTACAAGAAAATATTGTGCATGGAAATATTTTTCAAATTTTCCGACATTGGTTTGACATGTAAAATAAGTCAAAGGAAAATATTATACAAATCTATATGAAAATATATTGTAAATATAAGAAAATATTTTATTATAAAAAATTGGAAAACATTTTCCATTATTTTTTATCTCACATTTTCAACTATTCATTACCACAATCACTTCTTCTACTAATACCAACACACATATCACTTTCTCCGTCCCACCATTACCTCTTTCTTCTGCACTCCTCTATCATCACCACCACAACTCCCTCCTCCTCCACCTTGCCACCACCACCACCTTGCTACCGCCACCACCACTTGCTACATCATGTTACCGCCATCATCACCTCCTCCTCCACCCTGCCACCACGACGTCCATTATTACCATCACCACACTTCCTTCACCCACTATCGTACCATCACCATCACCACCTCCTTATCCACCCGACCACCACCACCACCAACCACTTCCTCCAACATTATTACTATCACTTCTTCCACTTTAGCACTACCACTTCCTCCACCTTGATACCGCCACCACCGCACCTCCACCACCACCACTTCTTTTAATGTCACCGCCACCACCACATTCACCTCCTCCATATATTTATTTTTATAATAATATATCAATGAAATATAATTGATATTTTTAATATAACCTTTATATTATAATTTTATTTTAAATTTCACACACACACACACACACATATATATATATATATATAAGTTAAAATATGATATTGTATATTAAAATTTGTGGTTGAAAAATATTTTTTTAGAAATGTAAACAAATATCAGAAAATATTTTACAATGATGTAGTCAAATATAGAAAAATATTTTATTTTCATACACAATATTTTCCCTTGCATAACATTTTCTTTTGCACATTATTTTCCTACAAACAAATGAGGCCTAAATGGTGAAGATTGAGCCTTAATACAACACAAGCCAATTTGTATTGTGTTATATGAGTTCAACTACACTTATATGCTCACTCAAACTATCGAATCCAACAATCTACGGACCCACAAATTCTCCACAATAATGTACTTAATAAACCTCCTAAGCAAAACAACTTTTGATGTCACAACTCAACTGCGCATTTATACATTTGGGATTTAAGGTCATAAATACATTTGGGTTATGTGGTCTACAATAGCTTCTACATCGCTTATTTGGTTAATGTTTCGTGTAATCCGTTCATTTCATTGTCCTTATTGGAATGAACATGTGCACCTATTTATAAACTTTTTAACAACACTCTGCGTGATCCATACTAAGTGGGTGCTCGATAACTATCTAAAATAAATGATCCACCCATAATCAGGTCAATTAATCAGATTTACCTAAGTTAAATGAAAATTAATTAAGTTAAGGGGATTTAATTAATTGACTTGAGTAAGGACTTAATAGTAATTAATTTTTTCTAATGTACCCAAATACATTTTTTCCATATTTTCCTCCAAAAAATGGTGAATATAGATAAAAATTAAGTTGATGAAAACTTCATTTTACTCTCTTCATTTTCTTTCTCATTGGATTTTTCTATGACGCAAAATCTATGTCATCGATCTTCAACGCTGTCAAAATCGTTGAAATATCATGTTCACTGACATATCGCCAAACAATTTCAATTCAACATACAAGTCTCGTCTTCAATCTTGGGTAAAAAGGTATGAATTTTCAGATATGTTCTTTTCATTGTCTGTCAAGAATGTTTTAAACAACTATTTTTACCTTTTGGACATCACAATTATAATTTTAAGTGTTCGGTTACAACTTATAAGCAACTACTTTTAATTGTTTCCAGAACTGAAAAAATTTATTATCAATAACAAAATACTGTTACAAATAGAAAATAATAATTGCAATAAACATGAGTTGTAATATGACAAAAATAACGAACAAATATGATATGAACTACGTGTATATGATATGAACCAAATAGACAAATAGGTTAGGTGTAAGTTACGAAGCTTTTTGTTTTTAACAAAGTAAATTTTTCTTTGCTTCTTATTAATATTGGATCAATCTTCACACCATTGATCTAATGATGATAAAAAAACAAAGTAACGAAGACTTTGTTTTTGACAAATCACCATGTAATCTACCAATAAATTATACAGAAATACTAATTGTTTTCAAAACACCATACTTTTTTTTTGGAAATGAAGTGGATTAAAAAAGGAGATGGACAACACAATTGGGTGGTACAAAGAACCAAATCCTCATTACCTCATCCTGAAAACTTATATTGCAATGATATGAACTAATACATTAACATCCTGATATTTGGTGTGCCCTAATTCCAGACATGTGTTATTGATATATAATAGATGAGTTATATTTTTATGTTACATTTTAAAGGCATTAATCTTTTCTATTACATATCTTGTGCTATATTTACATTAGAGTATCCGTTGATAATAAATCATAAATGTCCCAAATCTATTTTAATCATGGGAATGAATAAAACCATAGGCTTGTATGTTGGTTGATTTATTGAGAACATGGGGCTGGACCGATCCACATGGCAAGGTCACATGGTTTTATGTCATAGACAACTTGCTAGGTAGATCTCAACAGTCCTTAGATTTGATTTCAACTTATTATTAATGTGGAATTGAATATGTTGTCGCATATTATTAACAGGTCCTTAAATATTGGATTACAAGTACGGGCATGCTCGATATATTTCATAACCATGTTAGTAAGTGTTGAAGTGATAGGATTGCCATTCGATTTGCAAATCGAATTGAATCACTGGCCACTTGATGAATGAAAGAAATTAAGACATGTCCAAATGAGTTGAGAACTTATTTGAAAGAATCATTTCATTCTAGATCAAGAAATATTATGAACTGCTAGAGAGGGTGATGATACCATGCCTATGTTCATTATATCGATGTCAATAGGCGAAGGATTTTGTGAGATAACTACTGGGTTCGGTGTTTTTTAAGACGGCTGTAATCTGTCCCAATTGGGGATTGTAATGGTTAGCTAGGACCCGCTTACAGTTAATGGGTTAAGCCCATTGCCAACATACGGACAGACCCATCGGATCGTGCAATAAAACTTCTGAACTGGGATTTCTTGTACATGCAATGTTGCAAGACTTGATGAAGAATTGATTATTAATTAATTGACATGTTATGTCAATGTAATTGTATAATCTTATAAACTCCGAATAATTAATTTAGTTAATGGTGTAACATAATATATTTATGTTATACATTAAAGTTAAATTAATTTGATTAAAAGTTTTAACATATGGTATTTGTTTAGTTGACAAATTAAATAAATTCA
>CATIWQ010337325.1:0-26551 GCA_949673415.1 Euphorbia schlechtendalii | reverse complement strand
TTTATTTATTTATTCACCATCATATCCCAACCAACCCAATAAATCATCTATTTTATTTTCTTGGTTCCGTTACTCTTGTTAGTCTTTAGAATTGGTTCCTTTCCTGTGGGTTCGATATCTTTTAAAACTACACCGTAATTGTATACTTATAGTTATCATCATTTTTCTATTTTATAAGTGGTTAACAACACCTGTACTTTATAGCTAAAAACCTGCGAACAAGTTATTAAACTTGTCAGTAGAAAAGTGGCGAACATTAACTTTAAAACCTGGGAGTAAACCTTCACGGATGCTTATATCGTTTCAAGCCTTCCACCGCAAGGACAAAAATGAAAGGCGAGAGAGTATCTCCTTGCTTTACTCCTCTATGGATACGAATTGGCACGCTTGGGCTACAATTAATGAGAATGGAGGTGGTAGAGTTGAAATGGCAGCCTTGTAACCACGAAATCCATTTATGGGAGAAGCCCATTTTATTCGTAATGGTGTCAATGAATGTCCAAGAAATACTATCAAAGGCTTTATGGAAGTCCATCTTTTAGATAGAACAACCCCGTTGGCTAAGGTGGATTGAATGAATGATTTCGGAAGCGAAAAAGGTGCATTCATGGATATTTCGGTTCTTAATAAAGGTAAATTGATTACTGGAAATCAACGATGGAAAAACCGACAATAAACACGCTGCCAATAGCTTAGTAACCACCTTGTAGACACCATTAATTAAGGTAATAGGTCTGAAATTTTGAATTAAATAGCTTCTCGGGACCTTTGGGATGAGGATCGTGTACGATGATTTAATTGACGTTGTAAGAAAGCCAGAATCATGGAAGGAGCTGAATAGATCCATAAAATTGGATTTCATAAAGTTCCAAGGCCTTTTGTAGAAGAAGTGATTGAACTTGTCCAAACCTAGAGATATATTCTCATGGCAAGAGCAAATCGCTTCCTAAATTTCCTTCTCCAAAAAAATGCTAGTCAACATGTGATTGTCAATTTCTGAAATCCGTACAAACTCGAACTTCCAGATTGAGAATGGAATGAGTCTAGGGTCTGTAAAAAGCTCAGAATAAAAGTCTATAAGTGTTAAAGTAATCTCACCCAAGTCAAAAGACAATTACCCCGTGAAGCTCAAGGCATGAAATTTGATTATTTCTATAATGGGCAGAGGCAATTCTCTGAAAAACGCTCATGTTATTGTCTCCTAGAAGTGACCATTTCACTCTTGATTGTTGGTGCTGAATATTTTCTAAAGGTGCCCTATTTCGGAATAGAGCTGATTTTACCGCAAGCAAAGTCGAAGACGCATCGCTGTCGAGTGGCCGCAAGATGGAGCTGGTCGAGAGGGAGAGAAGATGCTATTCCAAGTTTGTAATTTGGTCATGTAGGTTCTCGAAGTTAGTTAGATGCCATGAACCGATGGTTTTGCCTAGTAGATTCAGCCGTGAAGGGAAGTCACGAATTGAATGTTTTTTATTGATGAACTCCCATTTGTTTTGAATAAATAGTGAAAAGTCTTTGTGATCTCACCAAGAATTAAGAGATTTAAAAGGTTTCAGACTCATGTTTGGCGGTGATTGGCTATGGAAAAGTATCAGGAAATGATCCGAAAGACTTGTGTCCAAGGTCCTAATGGATAGATTCGGCCATCTATCTAAAATTGCGCATGAGATAAGAACTCTGTCGATACGGGAGAAGGACCTGGAGTTATGTCACATGTAATCTCTCCCTTCCAAAGGGATATCAAATAGCTCATAATAGTTGATAAAGTCCCGGAAACACATTAAAGAGGGTGACATCAGCCCGCCAGATCTCTCATTTGCATGAAATACCTTGTTTAAGTCACCACAAACAAAAACATTGTCAAGTTGCGCAATAATCTGTGCTAATTTGAGCCACATCATTCTCCTATCATTCCACTTCGTGGAACCATACAAAGTAACCACATAAAAATCCAAGTCACCCAAAATCAAAATCAAATGAATAATCAACCAATGAGAAGATGAGGCAAAGATTGATCCCTATAAGAGAGTGTTGTTCCATGAGATAGCGAAACCTCCCGATAATCTGTTAGAACTAATAGAATAAGAAGCAAAATCATAATGCCCCCATAGCTTACGAAAAACAACATCCACTCTTGTATCAATCAAAACCATAAAATGTAAATTAAACTTCCGAGAACACGAAAACAAAAACTATTGTTTCATATTATTAGAGATTCCACCTTGACAATTCTAGCTAATGAATGACAAAAAAATTAAAAATTGAGTTTAAGAAGACCTCAATAAACTAACCCACTTATGATCCCGAACTTCCTTCGATTGCGTTCATAACCAAAGCCTTCGAACTCTTTATGAACAGCCCACGTTTAAAACCAATAGCCCACGTAACTAAAGCTTTTCCATGATAATGGCTTATGGAATTCCTAAGAAATCACATAGCATACCAATTCCGAGGGAATGAAGTCCATAGAATACAAGAGAACCTCCGATATAAGATCTTGGAGGGGTAACCAATTGCCTTCTAGAAATCCCAACACTGCATCTTCCAGAAAGAAAGAGAAAACCACTAAATCACCACTAGTAGGTGCAATAAAGTTTATTGAAAAGTTTGGATTCCGAATTAGCGAGATCACACTAAGATTCCTCACCCTAGTTAAACAAGAGAGGTGAGTCCAATTAGCCTTCACTACCTCCTCAGCCAATCTCAGTGCAATCGATTTCCATGGTGGTGTTGTGATAACATCCGCATAAGATCGAAAATCTCTAGGTGATGATGGGAAAATATGCTTCGGAGATGGACCTGGATTGGCAGCCTAAGGTGTGGGGTAAGGGTTAACTGAGCGCTTTCTAAACCTAGGGATGAATGCTCGTAATCCAAATTTTCCTATTGCAATTGCATTCAATCGGTAAAGAGCTTCATGGATCGGAATTGAACCTTCAAGGGAGAGAAAATCGAAGCATTGGTTCCTAGCATTCCTCTTCTTGGCAATGTAAACATGACCGATCACTCCATACTTGGAAAATATTGTCTGCATGGCTCCTCTATCGTGGGAAGTAGGAAAATTCTAAATATAGATCCTTACTGTTGATGCTTGTTTTGGCGAGCGTGTAGGTTTCAATGGTGGGAGGATTCTAGTGAACAAGGACGACAACGAGGGTGAATGGGCTCTTCTGCTAACCCAATGACCGGCGAGGAAGGATTGGGAGTGTGGTAGGAAGTTGCGCACGGCTTCCATGGCGGCTAGGGTTTTTTTTAAAGTGGAATGTTTTCTTACTATTTTAAATACCAAACATTCGAACATGTGATCTTCGTGATCATAGTTTCATGTTTCAAGAAATAGGCAAAGACCTTTACCGTAGCTAAATAACTATAGTTTACCTAAAGTTATATTAAAATTATATAATTATGTTAGCTTGATTGTAACTATTGTAAAAATAATAAAATTAAGTGTTAAATTATTATAGTATACCTATACTTATGCATAAAGTAATATACTTATATCAAATTGATATTATAGTTTGCTTGATGTTAAAATGATATAATTAAATTAATTTATCTATAATTATGTTAAAATGATATAACTAAGCTAAATGATCTTATAATTTACATATAATTATGCTAAAACGATTTATTTTGAATGTTTTGTAGAATTCTCCTAAAATATAATAAAAAATTTATCACACCATTAAAATTACTAATTTATCCTCTACATTTTATATCAAAATTTATTTCCTTCTTAATTAATTATCAAGTTTATAATTTCATTAATTAAAATTACTAATTTATCTTTCATATTTTATATCAAAATTCTTTTCTTCTCAATTATCAATCTTATAATATTAATGATACTAAAATATTGGAAATACCCGATCAGCCCGTGAGTTGGTCAATTAGGTCAAAGAATCCGATCCAATTTAGTATTTGAACTAAATTAAAAAGTTATAAAACTTTAAAGATTTAATTGTAAATAATTAAGAATTTAAGGATTTATTTATGATTAATCCATTTTCTATATATATATATAGACACACACTGCACATGTATAATGTCCAAAAACAATGAATTCATTATTCAAAGATGGAATTCATTTTTCATTACTTTTCTCTTCCAACTATTCTCTCTCTCGGGTTTTCATCTTGTGGCGAAAACACCACAAATTGATCGTTATCGATCTTCATCGTTGTAGAAGTTGTTTATACATATCCATACTCCGATAAACCATGAGATGAATTCGATTTGGCATTCGATGCAGCGTTCTTCGATCTTGGGCATACAGTAAAGGTAAGTACCAAATTTGTTTCCGATATACGTTTCCATCTTTGGTATCATGAATGGGTTGTTTTGCAATGATTTTATACGTACATTCTATTTCATATTCTGAAATTCTGGAAATTTTTTTCTAGAATTCAATTTCGTGTTCTTCGTGATTACGCAAGAAAAAGTATGATAATGGATGAAAATTAGTGTTTTTTGGAGCATTTTGAATCTATGTGTTTAGGCGATGTTTTGATATTTTTTTTGTAATTTTAGGGATTAAAAATTATCATATTCATATTCAATACATTTCTTGCCCGAAATTTCATGTTTTGGATGAAAAAAGTATTGATTTTCTAGTTGTTTAGTGTAAACATATGATTTCCGTTCATTTTTCCGTAAAACGGACCACGCCAACACACTGGAAATGATGAAATGAGTCAAACTGTCAAAGTCCGGTCGCCGGAATCCATCGTGAAGGTGACGCGTGGTGTGTACGCGTCGCATGCCGGCAAACAACACCGGCCACGCACCGGCAACTGTCCCCATGTGCAGGGGCAGTTGACGGTCCACATGGCGCAACCGGAATGCGCCACGTGCCCTGTGGTTAACCGTGAACATGTAGCGCAATGTAATTGCGCCACATGTTGGGCAGTTGAGCCACGTGGCTGTCGGTCAACCGTGACACATTGACCTAACATTGGTATGATGCCACGTAGCAGTGAGCGCGTTGATTGCCACGTAGCAGCCATTCAACCATCTCAGGTTGATAGCTAATGGCAGCCTCTAGACTGCCACATGTTTTCGCCATTTATATAATGAATAAATTCTTTAAATTTGTGATAACATGAAATATGATAAAATATATTGTTGTTAATTGTTATGCAATAATTAAACTTTATTTTATATGTGTTATAAATTATATAAATATATTTTGTAATATATTTAAGTTAATTATTTATGTAGTAATTAAAATTGATATTTTGACATATATTGTAGTTGGTTAATAATGATGCAAACCTCACGTAATCCCGAACATATATTCAGTGGAAAAGAGCCAAGAGGAACTTGAGGAAATTGATTCTCAAAATTATACTTATTATATATATATATATATATATTACATAGTGTATTATTTTATTGTATAGGATAGAGAAATGCAATTTTTGTGTGCATTGATTTTATTACTTGGTAAAACATGGTTTTACAAAATTAATTTTCAATTTTTTTAAATCATCAAATTATGTAATAATTGGACATTCGGGTTCTTTTTAAAATAATTTGATTTGTTATCACCAAGTTCGATCAAAGGAAAGAATTCTAGATCTAATGAGTTAACCTAGGGTGATCATTATGAACATCATTGTAGATTTTGTTGTAATTTTTGGATTACAATACTTAGTGTATAATTTAATTCCAATAAGACTTAAATTGTTACACACGTTAAGTATATTATATGGCAGTTGACAATATAAGTTATTGTCATTTGTTTAGCATCATTAATATGTGTTTGTTGTTTGTTTATATTTTTTAATAACAAGTTTTATGCATATTTTGTTATTAATTAGTTTTGAGATTGTGTTTTATTATGCTTTAATCTAAGTAATTTATTTGATGTATACATTGTTAATTATTTTATACTTTATATTTGTTTAAATACATATAATATACATAAACTATTTAAATCCTTAATAAAACTTTTAGGACTAATATGCCCTATTGAATCCCAAATTAGTTTCAATAATTCTGCATAATAAAGTTATTCAATACTTATCGTTAAATGCCATTAGTTAAGTGAATTAATTAACGAAAACAAGTCCAAAGTGCATTTAATGATACAATTTATAGTTAAAGGAACTATAACAAACAATAAGAACATATATAATTATTATTGTACGATGAATAAAACTGAATTTAATGCAAATGTTTTCACCTGGTAAATAATGGGGAATTTATATCGTTTTCGACACTAGGGTTGATGCTTACATTTTCTTGGAAAGTTTGTATTCAAGTCAATAGTAATTAACACACAATTGCTCATATAATGAACTTAAATCCTAGTATACGTGTTTAGGCTCACCGGTTACGAATTCATTTGTAGTAGACTTAGAGTCTTAACGGTAGTTATTAAGTTATTTAGAGGTTGAAGTTTGAGTTTGTGTTAGAGGAATAAAGAGTCCTCTTATACTTTGAACATTATTTTGTATGAGTTACAAGAGAATGACACAAACCAACTCAGGCATGATAAGAATCTATTTCTTTCATGGGGGAGGAAGAGTTCAATGACCTGTATCATTTTGCTTAGTTTTATAAGTGATTTAATTGCTACAATTCATGTAAGAGAGACATATCCAAGTAGGATCATTCAATTGAAAGAAGTTCTAACTAGTAATCGGTTCTTCTCTTTGAGTGGCATCATATGTGATGCAATTAACTCATTCTTATAGAATTAGTTCCTTTAACGTAGTTACAAGTTTTTTGGAAATTGTAGAAATTATTATTCTGATATCCAGATTCTTCTTAAATGCATTTAGCATAAGAAATGTCTTAAGGAGATAATTCTAAGACAATAGATGCTAACTTATATTAGAATATCTAAAAGGATAGAAGAACAATGAAAATGGGTTTGAACCATTCAAACATAAATTTAATATGTCCAAAGGCAATAAATAGTTAAATCATAAAGGTGATATGCTAAATTGCCACTATAGAGGCATTGTGCAATAGAGCACTAAGCCTAAGCTGGTATAAGTAATATGTTCTAAAGTGAATTATATTGTATTATGCTCAATGTTGTTGATAGAATCTTATCCTTTGTGGATTATTGATTCAAGTGCCACATGTGACATGAGCATGGATCACAATATCTTTGTGTACTTTCGACAACCTATATGAGAAACATTGAAATTTATATCGACATCAAAATGAATTGAAGTTCTATAGTGACCCATGTAGACTATATTTGCAATGAGAGAAAATTCAATAGCTACTTGATGTGTTACCTTCTCATATTATTTGTCAAATTTTTAAATTTATGTTGGTCCTCAGACAGCTTGTAAACAATCATAAAGGGGGGGTGAATGTGAATCTTGGTAACTTTTAATATTTATAAAAATTATTTAAGCAAGTAAAGTTTTTAGATGCATGCTAAGTTGTTCTAAAATCTTATAAATTGCTCAGCTTCGTTGGCACAGTTTATATTCAATCTCTTACTGAGTACTCTACCCAGCTCGGATCGATTTTTCAAGCAAAATACTTAATGATGGAAATAATGATGAACGAGCTAGGCACAATAAAAGCTATAGCAACTTCAACACCTGATTTTATCCTGGTTCAGCCCCGAGCCTACCTCTAGTCCCCGCATTCCTTCTCCGAACTTTAATCCACTAGTGTCTATTCCTTACTTAGGCGGAGCAACCTTTACACCAAGTAGACATAGTTTTTACAAAAAGTACCTTTCTTTTTAACTATCACTCAACTCAGTTTGGTACCTTTCCCAAATTGACACTCAGATTTGAAATGAAAGTTAAGGATTGGATTCAACTTATAAAATGTTGAATCCTTACAATGTTAAATCTAAGTAATTGATTCTCTCTATTACAAATAGAGTTGAAATGGTTGTTTGGTGATCGCTTGATTTTGGAATTTCTTGAAGCTGTGAGTATTTGCACAGAGTTTCAGCTCTTAAAGAATTAAATTTTATTCACCAAGTTTAAATGTCTACTTTTGTCTTCTATTTATACTTGAAACTTTGCGAAGTAGCTGTTGCAAACTTTTCGCCCTTGCAGTTCTTCAGTATCTCTTCTCTTCATATCTTTTGAATCTTCTCGTTGGAGACAGATTCTAGGACGTTTAGAGATAGAAATTTGAACATTGAGGCGTGATAAAATCCCGTTGAGAAATTCTCGTTTGTCTTCAACCAAAATGGATTGAGAGAGAGGCGCATGAAATGCAACGTGGAGTCTTGTGATTAGTTGATATTGCTGATGCTTGAAGAGATGCACGGAGACACTAAGAAAACGAG
Organism: Euphorbia schlechtendalii; assembly: GCA_949673415.1. Taxonomy (NCBI): domain Eukaryota; kingdom Viridiplantae; phylum Streptophyta; class Magnoliopsida; order Malpighiales; family Euphorbiaceae; genus Euphorbia; species Euphorbia schlechtendalii. The sequence goes on along the minus strand of CATIWQ010337325.1, from coordinate 18,273 downwards.
GCATGTCAGAGGATTTTTTTTTATCTTGGACATTAGTGAGGAATCTCCAACATTCCGTGCTGACACCTTTTTGAATTGTATCTCAACGCTTTTTAACTTGAAAAGCATCAAAGAATATTTTGTTTCACACGGAAGATGTTAGGTGTACAGGTGTCATTTAATTCTCTAAGTGTCAATGAATATAGCTTTTAATCAATTAAAAGCTAACTCAGCACAGCTGAGTTGATATTCTTCTAAACTATGTAATACTCAGCACTAACTCAGCTTTTTCCACTCTAAACCGTAACTTAAATAATTACTCACCAAACTGAGTTGTTTTCCCTTAAACAAACTGAAGTCAACTTCATTAATTAAGAGTATATTTTATACTCAATTGATTTTACTATCCTAGTCAGTTTGCTATTTCTAAAATGTTTAAGTAATGTGACGTGCTATTAACTTAGGTTCTACAATTTATGATATGGTTTCATGAACAGTAGGTTCAACTTTGAATTTTTCCAACGATTAAGTTTCTTCTTTCCTGAATTGTATATTTATAAGTCTAGTTCTTAACTAAATGGTTTTATTGTAATGAATGTGCATTATAAATTATCAAGCAGAAAATGTTAGTATATCACATAGGCGATCATGTCACATGAGCTATGAAGAATATGTCATCTAGGATTAATGTGATTGATAATTTATGATGATTAAATTACCACCGTGTGATAAGTTCCATTTGAAGGAAATCAAACTTATACTCCATTTCAAAAGGAACTAGAACTAAAATAAATTGCAACTTATTCATTATGATATATGTGATTCAACTTGAAGGTAAGGCATAAGCCTAACTTCATCACATTAAAAGATGTCTATACTTCTTATGACATCATATTCTTGATTACCCATAAATCTAAATCTTCAAGCTATCAAAAGATTTATGAATCTAGTATTAAATCAATTAGATTTGATTGTAAAACATTGGAACTGATATGGTAAAATTTACTTTTCAGTTAGGCTTATATTTTATGTGATGAAGGGATTAAACATCCGTTGTTCATCCCCAAACTCTATATAAGTATAGAATTCATGAAAGAAGAAAGTAGATTCTTCTTCCAATGGTTAAGTATATGTACAAAACCAAGTACCTTCAAAGTTTGTCTCTTCAAACCCATATGTGACATGGACTACAAATATATCTAATTTATTCTGGTTATAACATTAGGATTATATCATTTACTCCCACACTACCTTAATAATTTTGGGAAATTGGGTCGAAGAGGTAGATGGAGTGTCTTTTAAGATACTCTAACATATTAAAAGGATATGTTTTTGTGGGGGAGAATGCAGATAGATCTGTAAAATTTGAATAATGAAATATCAATTTCTTAGAAATGAGTTCTATAGTTTAGGTATATTAAGAAAAAACATATCATTTTATTAAGACTCTTGAACTTAATATTTTGGATATATCTTCAAGTGGGAGTAATTCAAATTTATTAGTTCATAATGATCACATTAATAATGGATCTTGATCCATGGAGGAGCCGAGAATCCAAATTGTTATTGGTCCAAGTGGAAGCAAATCTTATTGGTCCAAGTGGGGGTCAATATTTTTAACTCAAGTGTGAGCTTATATCATTATAATATTTGTGCTTCGAGTGGAGCATAGAAATAAGCTTAAAAGGAAGAATTCCGAGGTATGATAAATATATGAGACATATTTGTGAGAATTCGGAGCCTAAGTAATAATATGTGAAATTGTTCCATCCTTGAAAATTGAGTGTTTAAAGGGAGATGAATAGTTGTGTGTGATGGAAGAAAAATTAAGTTAACATGCCTAAAGGACATAAAAATATTGAGAATAAATGGATTCCCATTGTAAAGTAAAAGCTTTAGGCTTATATTTAAGGAATACATACATTCAAACTGATAAGAATATGTTATAAGAATATATTCTTTCTAGTTGCGAGAATTACATCTATATATAAATTAATTCAACTTTAGTAGTGTATCTTCCTTAAAGTTACATCAAGTATGTGTATGAACTTCTATTCTTAGTGGAGAAATGTTTTAAGTGATCTATATGGTATAATAAAAAGGATTTATCCCAAAGATTGTAAACACGAGGTTTCCTAAATTGATAAGTCGATTTATAATCTCATGAGGTTTAAGGATATGGTATTTAGAATGGCAAATGAGAACCATTGTGTATATATCATACTAGTGAAAAATTGGGTGTCGTGTAACTTTATGATGTAAGTCATGGTAAGGGTCTGCATAGGTCCTGGGGTTGAGATTTAAATGGATGGATAAGATAATTAGTATCGTTATCATTGGAATCTTGTACAAAAAGAGTTTGAGAAAGATTTTATATGCATAATAATGAACCCATAAGTATTTCGATGACTAAGAATACGATTCTTAGTGTAAGTATTTTTTCTGAAGCTCCTATCAAGTGGTAGGATATGGAAAATGTTCTATACATTGGCATTACATATGCTATGTTATACTCCAGACCTAATATAACCCATGTTGTGTGCATTGAAGTAATATATTAGTTCATTCTAGTAATAGAGCATTGGAAACTGTTAAGAAAATTGTAAGATACTTGTATATGACCATTGGTTATACTATAATGTATTGAACCAAGAAAATAAACGTTATAAAATGCATATGTGCATATTAGCTAAGGCTAAGGGTGGAATTGAGTTTTTCCAATCATAGTCAAAAGTTTTTGTTTGACAAAAAAGACTATTGAATCTTCTTATGCTAAGTGCTCCAAATAAAATATTGACTATTTATAGAAATAGTCAAATATCGATATCTTATATGATAGACCCGAAATATCGTAGTGACAATAAATGTATCGATATCAAGTATCTGTTAGTTGTATACTAAGTAACACGAGGAGAGGTCAACATGAGATATTTATCTACTCATTTCTTGCTTGTAGATTTGTTTACAAAGTATGTCTCCGAAAGATATATATGTGAAATATATCTAAGAGTTAAATATGCATAGATTATGTTTATTTGATTGCCTCATTAATTATACGCTTCAAATCGTGAAAGTTATTGTGATAATATAAATGAGTATTATCCTATGAGTAATGTATGTGTGTATGCATGTTATGTATATATTATTTTTCGTTCATAGTATGTCGGACTGAGAAGTAACCCACTCACATGGGTGTTTACCCCAGAGTTATCATGGGGATACAGACTAGGATGAGATTGATTTTGAACAACTATGTGTAGTTCGGTAACTTGTTCAAAATCGTGAATCGGCTTGTTGAGTAACAAGAAAATTGCATTGTATAGAATTTTGCGTGCCGAATCTAAAAAGGAATTGGATAAGAACCATGTAGTTCACATGACAATTGGTCATGTTCTATCTAAAGAGCTAAAGTTAGTTCATTTAGTCGAATAAGGTTAAATGCTAGGTCGCATTGTAACTAGAACTTTTATATGGTGTTGGTTGATATGATAAGACATGTGCTCCTTTATAAGGGTAGAAAGGAAAGGAAACCATGACACATTATCAAAGTGGGAGAAAAATAAGTTCTCGAGATAATGTGTGCTTAGCAACCATGAGATGAGAAGTTTGTACGATGTACAAGGATCTCAACTTATCTAATGTGAGACTCAATCCATTATATTGTTATTGGACCTTACCCTCAACACTATTAATTTATCTTGCGAAGTAAAGACTAGTAAGGGATATTTGATCAATCACAAAGAGATTATGATATGATTCGATCTGGGAGAGATTGGTTGATAGACCAAACTAGTTTTGTACGAAATTAAAAACTTAAAAGTAAAATTGACCAATTAACATTCATCAGAGTTTTGTTGGTTCACTGGAATGCCTATCATATATTTGTGATAAGATAGTGAATAATATATTAAGACTTCCGAGATCTAAAGAGATATGGAAGTGGGTGATTGTTGACCACTCTAGGGTAAAGCATACTCGCTATATATCAATGTGATATTATATTATATACTATATATTAAGTTATATGGTTGAGTACCATTCAGAAAAGTATTTACAAACCCTAATTGGTTTAAGATGTTTTCTAAATTCTAGATGTTAATCTATTTGGTTAAGTACCACTCAGGATAGTCTTGACAGACCCTAAGAAGTAAATGACAAAGCGTTCTTAATAGTATGCTGGTCCCACGACTTCACAACATATTGAAGATTTGATAACCTTGTATGGAATGTAACCCGTCAAGTACGAGTGGGAGATGTTGTAAATACCACGTCCGCCCGTGAGCGGGTCAATCGGGTCAAAGAATCAAATCCAATTTAGTATTTGTACTAAATTGAAAAGTTATAGAACTTTAAGGTTTTAATTGTAAACAATCAAGACTTTAAGGATTTATTTACAATTAATCCATTTTCTTTATATATATATACACACACACACATACGTATGTATACACACATGCATACTTGGCAAAAACAATGACTTCATTATTCAAAGATGGAATTCATATTTCATTATTTTTCTTTTCCAACTATTCTCTCTCCAGGGTTTTTGTCTTGCGACGAAAACAACGCAAATTGATCATTATCGATCTTCGTTGCTGCAGAAGTTGTAAATACATATCCATACTCCGACAAATCGTGAGATGGATCCAATTCGGCATTCGATGTGGTGTTCTTTGATCTTGGACATACGGAAATGGTAAGTACCGAATTCATTTCCGATTTATGTTTTCCATCATAATATCTCTCATAATTGGTACAATGATAAATAAGTAAAAAAATCTTGAAAAGTTGGAGTAATAACCTAAATTGACATTTTAAATAATTCAAAATAAAAAAAATTTAAATAAAGAATTAAAAATAATTGAAGGGAGTATAATTATGCTAAAATGATCTCGTAGTTTACATACAATTTACCAATAATCATGTTAAAAATTCAAATTGTTCTCTGTTATAGTTTTAGGGCCTATTTGAGATTGATGTCTGAGTAAGTGTCACGAAAAATTTTATTTGTAAACTTTTAATAGAATAACATATATTGGTATTCAACAAAATATATTTATTCTGAATGCTAATTAATCATAAACTATTTGTTATTAATTTCCAAAACTTTTAGGACGGCAGCCTAGAAAAGCTTGAAATAAAACTTTTAAAAAATGTAGCCTGAAAAAGCAATCTCAGAATAACACTTATTGTACTTTAATTACTATGAGCCACCACATTTTTATGGGTTATAGGTTATGATGTGCGGAGCACGAAAATACTCTTTTGAGAGATTTTAGAAATTTTATATGTTTTAATTTTCCACTAAAAAAGAATCCTATTTATTCATAGGAATAAAATGTGATTATTTTAAGTAATAATACACAAAATATTATTTGGGATAATACTATTAAAAATTCAGATAAAATAAAATAAGGCTTTGTATTTGATTTTATTAAAGCAAAGAGTTGTCACCCGGTTTAGCACCACCGAGAATTGTGGTATACTGATCCAAAGCGAGATTTTTATACAGAAAAAGCAGAGATTTTGAGTTTGGACATGATACCTACTATCTTATTTAAAATTTGGGAATTATGTTATATGCAAAAATTTTGGCATTACAGCGGTATAATAAAACAACAATTTGCAATAGAAAATTAAGCAGAGTAACGGCGCTACTTGGAATTTCCTTATGAAATTCGGGCAGAATTTCCCCTTATTTGAGATTGCCGGTCTTTACAAGCAAGCTCAATTCAATACATAAATGAGTTTTAAATGAAAATAATGTTAAAGCAGTTCCAATAAGCTCTTTATCCCAACATTTACAATATGATGAATGCGAAAATGAAACAAAAGTATGTACAAAGATTAGATTTGGAAATATAATCACCCCTAATTACAGTTTAGTTTGCCAAGGATAACTTCAGAGATCGTTTGGAGCCGAATTTGTCGAGTAAAGTTGAAAGGTTGATGAGATAAGAGATTTTGGCAAGTTTATGACTATAAACTTGTAGATAGGATGATTCGAGTATTTTTGAGTTTTTTTTTATCGATTTTGAACAAAAGTTTATCACTAAAACTTAATCCAAATTGATGTGAGAACGTAATGGAATTGATTCGAAGTGGTTACGTTTCTTGGGTGTGTATTTTATGTTTAAAGTGTAAGAACAAAAGCTTAAAAGTTGGAAAAATTTAAGAGAAATCTGGAACCCCCTTTTAAATGAAGCAAAGTGCTCCTTTATATAGAGTATGGTAAATGGGTGCGCTATTATGCACCAAAGTTTTGCATGCAGTGCATGTACTCTTCATACACTATTTCTACATGACCGTGTTAAGAAAAGGAGATACACATAAGAAGAATCCTATCGTTGGTAAACAAAGGGATGGTGGTATCAATGCTAAGGGTGTTATGCATGTATGCGCATAGGTTTGGCCAAGTTTAGGCATGCTGACCCATTTAAGTGTGGGGAGCTTGTCGCTAGTCTTGGACTTAACTTTGAAGGGGGCTTATGAGAGAATACGTGGCACAACTTGTCAATATCTATTGTCTCTATCCCGATGAGCCCTCGACAAGGTGAAACCAGTGCATGTCTGCAAGGGAAAAGGCTAGTCCTGAGGTCATGCTGGAGAACCTTGGGCGCCGTACAAGTGTTATGTCACGCCTGACTCTCAGCCATGATAAGTTGTATTTTATCCATTTGCTCATGTAGGCTTCATTGTTGGAAATTAAGTTTCTAAAACATTGCAAGGCGTAATGTGAAATGAGTAATAGCCCCATCACTGGGTAGCGAGGAAGAAGTTCACAGGGAAGTCAGGAGACTCACGTGTGAGATGGGATGTCCAATGGAGGGACACTAGCATTAGATGGGAGTGCTGCATGTCCATTGGGAGAAAATAATGTCCTCAGTTGAAACGCTACATGTCTCAATTAGGAAAAGAGTGAATGAGCCCCTCGAGGAAAGAATGTGAGCAGTGAACTCCTCTCGAGGAAGGATTGGTGGTCGACACACTTAGTTGAGAAGAGAGTAATGGTTTCCTTTGCGGTGGATGAAGATAAAAATGCAAAGCAATCCTTTGGGAAAAGTCTTTCTTCCCCTAGCATGACGACATGCTAGATTTTTGGCGGGGGAGAATGTTATGCACCAAAGTTTTATATGTGATGCAAGTACACTTCATGCACCATTGCTGCGTGACCATGCCAAGAAGAGGATATGCACATAAGAAGAAGTCAGCCATTGGTAAACAAAGGGATGGTGGCGTCAGAGCTAAGGGTGTTATGCCTGTATGCACATAGGTTTGGCCCAGTTCAGGTATGCCGACCCATTTAAGTGTGGGAGTTTGTCGCTAGTCTTGGACTTAACTATGAAGGGGACTTATGCGAGAATACATGGCACAACTGGTTAATAGCTATTGCCACCATCCTGATGAGCCCTCATCAGGGCAAAACCAATGCATGTCTATGAGGGAAAGGGATGGTCCCGAGGTTATGTGGGAGAACCTTGGGGCACCGCACAGGCGTAATGTTAAGCTAGACTCTCAGCCCGTGATAGCCCTCTCATTTACCTTGTTTGAGAAATTCGGGATTTTTCAGATTTTCTGCAAGAATCTTGGATTGTAGATGAATGGCAAGCCTAAATGGCATAGGGGGGGTAAATGGGCGCACGCCTATTTACTAGGGTTGACTAGTTGACATTATTTTGAAAGAAATAATCAATTGATCAAAATTAACGGTCTTTGGCCTTTAGTCCCACCTTATTTTGGCCAAATTTAATTGTTTAAACTCTCAAAAATTGGAGTTTTATGGTTTTTCAAGACTTTTGACTGCTCCATTGCTTTGACTATATTGGCAGGTTTGAAAAATTGGACATACAATTTGAAGTATTAAGAAACTAAGAACTTTGAAATTAGAAGGTTATGAATGTGTCAAGAGACAATTCAATTCCATTTTGCTCTTGTCTAATCCTTTTGCTAAATAGGAATTAATCATCATCAGGTCGAGTGGACTATGCTAACAAGTTTTCCCCTTGGACACATAAATTTCAACATTTTAATTTGTTCGTATGCGAAATAAATCAAAATAATGCAAGTTATATGCATGAGTTAACATTTTAATCGATATATTTTAAAACAAAATATTTCACCCCTTTGATTAAAATGTCAATGAAGAAATAAAATTCTCAATATAAACTGGAAAGAGTGTGAAATATTTTGAATTGGAAAAGAGTCGAACAATATAGTTTTTGAAATTTATCTTACAACTATTTAAGAAATAAAATACATGATTGTGCGTAAATAAAGAAAATTTTTTGTTCACTCTTTTTAAAACAAGGTTTTGTATGATATAGAAGATAAGTAAAGAGTCATTCGTGCCCTTGCTCTTGGTCATATTAAAAGTGGACATATGTGAATGCCGCTCTCGATGTCGTTGATCAGTTTTCTTACTGTGAGTTCACTGTTAGCCATGTTGATTAGTTTTCTCGCTATGAGTTGGAATTGTTAACCTCGTTGATCAGGTTTTCTCAAATAGGATAATTGTCAAATATGGTGATTGATTCTTCTCATCTTGGAAGAAGATCATCAGATATTGTGATCAACTCTTGTCTTTTGAAAAACCAATCCTAGCTGAGTAAAGTACTCAACAATGATTGCAGATAAACTAAGCAAGCAAAGCTTAATAGTTTATAAGTTTTCAAACCAAACTCAGCACATTTCACTCAAAAACTGAACTTGGTAAAGAATTTTTTATAAACACTAAAAGTAACCAAGTAACTGCATTCACCCCCCCTCTAATGTTTTTGTTAAGCTATTTCACAAAAACAATAAGGAACCATTAGTTATGGTGATAAAGTTAATAGCACTTCACAATACTTAACGTTTTGGAAATAATAAACTGATTAGGATAGTAAAATTAATTAGGTACTAAGTATGCTCTTAATTAGGCAAGTTTTACTTAAGTTTGTTTAAGGGAAAACAAATCAGTTTTATTAAGTTCTAATTAAGTTATGGCTTATAATAGGAAAAATTGTGTATTGAGTACTATATAGTTTATGTAATACAAATCAACATGTGTTGAGTACCTTTCATTCATTAAAATACTGAGTATAAATGAGACACTTAGATTATTAACACACTTGTGCTTTTAACGTTGTCTGTGAAGACAAAATATTCCTTTTGATGCTTTTTAGGTAAAAAGCGTTGAAATCAATACGGATATTAATGTGGTCCTCACAACTAATAGTTATCAGTACAAAATGATGGAGATTCCTCACATGCATCCAAAGCAAAAAGGCTTCTTAGGACATGCACCGTTTTCAAGTGTCTTCGCGCAACTTTACAACGTCAGCAAGTCAACCAACAACAAGCTTCCATGTTGCATCTCACATGCTACTCTTTCAAACAGATTTACTTGAGGAAATAAGTTTTTGATGCATCAAAGATTGAAGGTTTAATCTCACACCTTAATGTTCAAAATCTCTGTCACTAAACGTCCTAAAATCTGTTTGAAATGGGCAGATTTGAAAATTGTGAAGAGAAGAGATTTTGAAGAACAATTCAAGATGAGAAGTTTGCAACAACTACATCCAGCATCTACTGCTATAAATAGAAGACTGAAGTAGATGTTTAAACTTGGTGAATCACCTTAAATTTCTTAAGAGCCGAAAACTTTTTTCAAGCAATCCCAACATTGAGAAATTCCATATAAAGCAATAAAAAACAAACACTTAGTTTTTAATTAGTTTGTAATAGAGAAATCAGATTATCTTAGAGTCTTAGGTAAGCTTAAATATTGTAAAAACATTTAATGCTTTTTATAAGGTGAAATCCTTCGTTCTTAAATTCTCAATCTTAAATCTGTGTGAGTTAGTTTTAGGAAAGGTACATTAAAACTGAATATTGAGAGGCAGTTAGAAAGGAGGGTACTTTTTGTAAGTGTCTACCCACTGTAAACCTTCTCAGCCTATTGAAGGAAAGAAATCACTAGTAGATTAAAGCTCAGAAAGGGATCCAGGGACTGGAAGTAGGCTCGGCCACCGAACTAGGATAAATCTAAGGCGTAATCTTTCCCTAACTCTTTTATTGCCTTTATAAGTATTTGTGCTCAATACATAATCTCTTGTTTTCATATAATTGCTTGAAAACCAATATGAGCTAAGTAAGATTACTCAGCACAGCTTGCAGGCAAACTAAATCAGTGAAGCTGAGTAGTTTACAATTTTAATCCAAAGTGCACTCACCATAAGTCACTTAGCACACATCTAAAACAACTTGGATTAAATATTTTAAAACTATTAAGTGGTAAGTAATTCTGCATTCACCCCCTCTACAAGATTAATGAAGCTAAAGTAAACCAACAAATGGTATCAGAGCAAGAGCTCAACTTTTAGACTCACTGTCTAAGAGTAAAAGATATGAATGACTTTTAATGATTACAGTTCTAGTACCGGACATACTACACTCCTTAAATAAGGAATGTCTATGACTTAGCCTCCACTATTCGATGGCCAACATTACACGTTTTGGAAAATTCGCATGAAAAACTTTATTCAATTCCAAAGCATGTAGGAATGGTTAGCAATTGAATTAGGACCCATGATTCCCACTATAGTGCGGAATGGGGAATTTATTATAGTAAATCTATAAGACGATGATGATACTGACCTAAGGCTCCTTAAAGAGAATGTGGCAACCATCAATTACTTACATTGTGCTCTACATTTGATAAAGTTCAATAGGGTCACTAAATTCTAGATGGCGCATGAGATATGGAGAAAACTGGAGGTCATCTATGAGGGGACAAATAAAGTCAAGAAGTCAAAGATCAATCTTATTCTCCAAGAGTATGAGTTATTCTAGATGGGCGTGAGCGAGGGTATTCAATCCATGAATAACAGGTTTATTAACATTATTAATTAATTGAAGATGATATGCAAGGAATTCACCAAGGAGGAGATGGTGAAGAAGATCCTTAGAGTTCTCACTTTTGAGTGGGATGCAAAGAAGAGCCCTATCGAGGAGGCTCATAATTTGACCTATAGTACAATGAGCTGATAGGTACCATGCTAACTTAGGATATGTCCCTAAGGAAATATAATGATGACTCCAAAAGGAGTAAGGGTAAGGAGAAAGAGGGCGGAGCCATTATCTTTAAGGCTGACTCATATGATGAATCGACTAGTGATGATTCAAATGAGCATATGACACTTCTCACAAGGAGATTTAAACGCTTCATGAAGAAGGATGGAAAATTTAACTAGAATAAGTTTCCCAGCAAAAATAAGCCAACTCAGAACTGACGAGGAGTTGAGGAAGGACCCAAGAAGGAACATAACAAAGATATCAAATGCTTTGGTTGTGGTGAGAAAGGTTACATCAAATCATCATGTCCTAAATCAAAAAAGGATGATTCAAGATGAAGTTTAGGTGGAAAAATGTGGCACTTGCTACCACATGGAGGAACTTTGAATAATCTTCATCGTTCGATGAAGAAACAATCAACTCCACCAACCTCTACTTGATGGCAACTGGAAATGAGAAGGGCGAGAGCTCAACTTCTGCCTCAAAGTGTAATCAATCCACTGCTTACTCTAGAGCTGAGAAGAACAAAGGGAGAACCACCAAGATGAGGTAAATTCTGAAATCACTTTGTCCATTGAAGAGTTCACCCATGTACTCTTTGATGTAATGAAATTGACTATCAAGTCAGCCACACTAGCCCATCATCTACAATTCTCTACTTAGTCACTACCAGTAGAGCCATCTGACTCCTCCTCTCCTTTATCGAAAGACTCTTAGATCCTACTCGCATAATCGATATCATCATCAGAAGCCTCATAATGGAGCAATAATCCTTCAGATGCCTCTTCTTGGGTGCTGGCTATCCATATCCTCCTTAATTTCTTGGTGAACACCCGCTCCTTTAACTCCACACTCCTCGCCCCAGCTGTGGTCCGCCCCTTACCCTTACTCTTTCCCTTGGCAAGATCCCTCTTCATCCTATGAATGCACTCTCCCTTGTCCCTCACCAGGCCCTTATCCCTTAGCTCTTGTACCCTAGCCTCTACAGTAGATCGAGCTTGGTGCTCCAATTCAAGAAGCACCTGACATCAAGAATCACAAGCCACATCACGAATACAGATTCATAATTTATAAACATATCATAATCACACCATGCACAAAGTACCATTCATAACATCATAAAGAATTCAAATAGTGAAAAATAAAGAAGCAAAGGAGAAAATTCTATACCCCTGTAGTACTGTTCTACGCAATGATTAGATCTCTCGTAGACATATATTGGCAGGTAGCACGCTTAGCCTTAACATGAAGGACTTGAAAAAAGAAAGTGTCAAGATTGAACATGTAAACCAAAATGAAGTCTGCAAGGGGAAAGACTCATAAGTGAGGTAATCTATGGGATGAAGTCTAGGATGTCATGACTCATGGGAAGAACCACAGAGGCGGTATCCCCAACAAGTGACCATAGGAGTAGCTAAGTGACCCTCTACAATGCCAGGGGTGTGTAAAGGGACTCTATGATATCGTAATCTCAACGCGGGTGCTCTTACCATCACCGGTCTGTAGAAAACATGAAGAGATTACAAATAAACTCAATCAACGTGAAGAGATTACAAATAAACTCAATCAACGTGCAACCGAGACTCTAACCAAATAGACAAGGTGAAGGGAGAAGAAATTATACCATGGAAGCACTATCTTTGACAGGTTATGATGCATGAATCATGGGACTACGATGCACGCCAACACCTGGCATTCTTGTGCTAGGACCTCCGCGATCATCCTCATTGCCATCATCACTGTCCTCTCCCTCTTCATTCTCCTCCTCGTTTTAATCCTCAAGTACCCCTACCGTGACCTTGAGGGAAAGCTCCTTAGCATGCCAAAGATGCCACAACTAGGAATTATCCAACCAAAATCGGGGGTAAGGTGGTAATGCTGGTAAATCAAAACAGTAATTAAACATGCAAATGTTACAAGGTGGAATTTCAAAACATAAAATTAACCTAAGGATATCCTAAGCATGCCATTATTGATATAATCTAGGTGAAAATGTTCCATTGATGCATTTAGGTTTACAAAGCTTATAAAAGAAACCTAGCATCTAAGTTTAGACCATTACCAGTTGATTCGTGCTTTCTCTCTTTTGGTGATGGTGTTCCCTTAGAGGATTTTGGCAAAACTTCGTTAACATGAGCTTCCAAACTAGAAGAGCCTCTATGATTGATCCACATGGATCTACACTGACCAAAACCTCATTGAGGAAGAACTAATTAGTAAACAGCAGTTGCTAGACCGCTTGAAGACCAACCAGAAAATAAACCCAGAAGGCTCACTTTAGAAAGAGCCTTCAAAAGAATTCTTCATTTGTTTGGAGAAACTCGTGAAGGATCTCGCACAATGAATGAAGAGAGAGATGTCGAACTCACAGAGAAAAAGATGAGCTGAAGAGAATGTGTGTTGAATAAACAGGAACTTGGGGCCTATATATAGGGAAAAGGGGGAGTGTTAGACTCCCCCTAAAATACTATAGGGATGAGAATATTCCCATCCCACATCTGGGTTGGCCAGGCGGGTTACTAGGACCCACGGGCCAACTCGCAACTCCTTGCCACAAGGTAAGCCCTAACGGGCTTGCCTTGTGCAGTAAGCTAGCCCGCACGTTTTGTCATGTGCAGCCCGCATGCTGCTCACAAGTGCTTGGGGGCCTGCAGCCCGCTAGCACGAGCTAGCTTTCCCTGCGAGCTCGCGGGGCAGCCATGAAGGCCCCACTCCGAACATCCCATGTTTGTTTGGGGCTCACTCGCAACGGGAAAAATTCCCTTGCTCCGCTCTGTGTATGTTTTCACTATTTTCTCTTTATTCCCTTTAATTATTAATTCCTACCAATTAATAATCCTTGTAATGAATTCGACAATTCAAATATTTTCGGCATAGACCTAGTCTATAGGTTCTTTACTTAGTCTAATAAAGACCCAAAGTGTGTGACCTCATAAGATCCAAAGGTATTGAGTCGCTAGAGGTTAACCTAAACTTTGCTTCCCATCTGAGAACCTTTAGGCTCAATGTTCCAGACTGATATGGAACCCAATAGCTCTAGATGGTCAAATGGGATTTCTAGCAAAGGTTTATGATCCCCCGATACTTGGAATGTCATGTGCTTGTGACTTGATCTCGTCCTATAGTAGTAACCATTAAAATACACTCCTTCCATTATGTTAAGTACCATCTAGTTTATTGAGCTCGGATTAAGTGTTAGCTCATGTAATAGCCGTAGCTATCCTATAATTAGACTTGTTCACAAAGAACACCACTCAGCCATTATGTATAAAAAATGACTAGAAACCCATTATATCAATCTTATACTCCGATCATAGGTTTATGAGTGTCTTACTTCAATAAGGGGCCCTAATGTAATCTCCCATTATATCACTATATCAGGATAGATGGATCCCATCTTGACTACTTGGCTTACCAACATGTGATAATCACTATACCCGTAATCACCCGTGTCATCCAGATCGCCAGGGTATGAATAAGTAAGACCCAAAGTATAGCAACTCCTACACAAGGTAACCAATATCTCAGGTCTGAGGATACTTGTACTGCTATTGTAATAAGACATGACACCAACACATGGATATAGTTATTTCTGAGTGTCTATCTTATAGGGGTCTCTAATGTATTACCCGAATACATCCATCTGTTAACTCAAGTTACCACCTTCAGCTCATGAGATCGGCTTCTTGGATCTAATCCAAGGAGTAAGCCCACACATGCTAGTTTGTCCATTCCATTGATGTCTAGTGTCAAGAAAACTATGATTAGGGATATTTAGTCTATTCATAGGAACACGTATGTGCAGTTCTCACACCACATAGCTCTCACTATGTCTTCGCACTTATTCGCTATGAAGTAGTCATGAACTTTGTCTCATCAATGTGCATATATTTTTTTAATACTATACATATATGATACTAGCGAGATACATAAATAAACAGAAAGTATTGACAAGCGACAAAGAAGCCTTAATTATTATTAATAATAATTCAAAATTGTTTGTACATTATAGCTAATAATGATATATTGCCCTAATTACCTCTAGGGAATACATCATGTCTAACAGGTAAGAGGGAAGCCACACGGAGTCAGTAGTCACCTGCAAGGCACTCGACCACCTGACCATTGCCCTCAAAGAAGTAGATGTTGTCACCAATGGTATTAATCACCACATCAGACCAAAATTCCCTGATGGGTGAAGTAGGAGGCATGGGTTTATCTGCGTCAAGAGAAGTCCTCCAATCATGGGCTTATTAGCCAGAATACCACTCGAGGGATTGAGGGCTCTCTAGTACAAGGTGGCAATCATCAATGGTCGTCCTCACCACCAATACGACATCCCAGTTTTTGGCAAGAATAGATAAGCAATAAATACATCTCCAAGGTAATCACTAACTCAATGCAAGAAACAAATCATGAATAAAAGGACGAAACAAGATAATAATATATGTTCTTAAGTAAGATGGCGAATGCACTCATAGTAGCTCATCCTCCACATGCGTAAGTCACCGATTCTCTACACCATCTAGCCAAGAATGCATCCCCACTAGTTGGGGAACCCTCACAAGTAGGAGGGGGAGGATGTGGAGCTCGAAGGCCTAAATTTGTGAAGTAGCAAAAGCAGAGTCAATGCAAAATGAATACTAACTATGCTAAACAAAAATCATAAAGCACAAAATACCTGAAGGAGGAGGTGACTGAACTTAAGGGCCTTGTTGTGTGCCCTCAGGTTATAATCCATGTTGTATTACATCTGACCTAACATGGTCCAGGGCTAATTCAAGCTCTCGATACTTGCTACATCCTTAACCACTAATATTAATCCATAATTGATATTGCAAGATGGGTAAAAGGCTGATGATGAAAGCCCTAACCGCTTGGGGGTAGTTTACTTCAAGAACTAATCAGATCCTCTTCTCGTACTTATAGAGGCTACCGTTAGCCAACTTCCTAACACAAGGAAACACCCTGAAAAGCACGTCGACTCGGTTCACCACCCACGTTATGTTCGCCACTTTTCTACTGATAAGTTTAATAACTTTTACGCGAAGAGTTTGGCTATATATCAACAATGCCAAAAACTTGTTCATGAAAAATATAGGTGTTGTCAGTACCTCTTATCAAATAGAAAAATGATGATAACTACAAGTATACAGTTACGATGTAGTTTTAAAAGATATCGATGCCACAGTGAAGGACTAGCTCTAAAAATCAAATAGGGAAAGAGGATAAAGAAAATAATATGTATTGATATTTTTGGATAGGAGGTTTAGAATGAAATATGACTAAATATAGGTATGAAAGATTAGAGAGAGTCCAATTATATAGATTTTCCCTACTAACTACGGAAAATAGAGAAAACATGCAAGTTCAACAAAGATGTTACGATTCACTAAACTAATCTAATAGTTTCGGTTCAACACACTCAGATGTTCAATTATTCGCTGCAGAGCAACACATGAAATGACTTTTCTAGATCTAGCGCAAATGAATTAAGACTATCATATAAACCTGGACAACATCAATACTATGCTTGGTACGGGTCGCTCTCACATAGCCACATTTAGCAAGTTACCATTCCAAAAATGTTGGCTCACTAAACAGCATTATATCACAGATCCAATGGTTATACACGATATTGTTAACCACCAAACTACTCTTAAAATTAATGCCAATGCATATAACTTGATTAACATAAAAGGCTTAACACGAAATACGCATTATGACACATAGACATATCACAAACTTCAAAATAGAAAGTATAAGTAGAAAGCAAAGCAAAGTTGTAAGGTATGTAAGTGAAAGCTAAAGTTGATCAAACCGTATCCACTCTTTAATGGGAGTCGTTAATTCTAGCAATTCTTGCGTCTACTTTGAATTTGGTCTCGACACGTACAGAACCTCCACTGGGATGCTATTCTTTGCGAATATCGAATAAATGAATGTTGAAGAATGAAAACTTTCATTGATAAGTGATTTGCAAGTACACTTATACAACAATCGCTTGAGAATATAGATAAATCTAGTGATCGAAACAAGGATTCGAATCACTTAAACATTTTCTCGCTAACGCTTATGAATGTAGCGAACTCTCTATCTATACACACACTATATCTCACTCAGGCACTCTAATATTTTCCCTCTGTCTCACTGCACCATGTGCCATGAAATTTGTTGAGGTTTGGAGCCCTATTTATAGAGTTCGAAGGGTTGCGTCTATCCAAATGAAAAGTCACATCCATTGGTGAAAGATTGCATCCCTTCAATGTGATTGGTTGAGAGGCTTTGATTCAATCCATAATGGATAGGCACCTTTTCATGATTGTTGACTCTTGACAAGTGTCTTTTCATTGGTAGTTAATGATGGTTGATCATGCTTATCTTGTGGTTGGTAGTTAAGAAGATAATACCAGAAAATCATCCATGTCACGACCATGATATACATGTCACGACAGTGAATCTTTGTTGCCATATTTCTATTTCTGAAGTGAACAGGTCACGACCGTGAGATATTTTCACGACCGTGAATTGGGTTTTCTTCAGAAATCTCCTTGTAACTTCACCGATCTTCGATAGCTTCGATCCTAAGCCAAATCTTCAAGTTCCATGCATCATTTTGCACCTTTTTCACTCTTTTTTTCATAGAATTCTACTTTAGCTCATTTTACTCCCAAGATTTACCTAGTATCTGCATTTGCATAAAAAACAACTACATACCACGTGAAATCTTTTATATGAAGTATAAAAATGACTAAAACTATAGTGTTTATTGTATAAAATTTAAATGATTATAAGTGTAATTATACACTTATAAAAAAGAACCCTAAATCTCTTCCTCTCAAAACCCTTTTCCTTCTTACTCAAATGGCAATCACTAAGACCACCTTTATACTTCAATCCATCTCAAAGAGGAGCCTCATCGTGAATGTTGAGGGAAAACTTGAGAAATAACTTTTCCAAAAGGAAATCTCTTCACAAAGTCAACTAGACATCCAATCTGGATTTTGGCTCAGTGTATGGAGTAGACTATGAGTGTCTTCTGAGGAATCGCATGCACCACATAATCAAGTAGCAAAACTTAAGTCAGTTTCTACAACTGGAAGGTCTAGCCATCGCATGCCTCATCAGGGCATTCTATTTAAATCTCTACATAATCCAGGGCTTCAATGATGTCCTACTGGTGGAAATTGATGGAAATTCCTACCTCATCTGCTCAAGACTGATTGTGAGCATTCTCAA